>JAWQFJ010002881.1:148113-182845 GCA_034096865.1 Theodoxus fluviatilis | reverse complement strand
CCTCAGATTGTCTCGTCCCTGGGCATCCGTACCCGATGAGGAGATACCGGTGTCTAGCAGACCTCCAAAGGCTAGAGGATCTGCCCTAGAGACAGACCGATATACACCCCCATTCGGAGTTTCTAGATACCCATCTCCCGGAAAAGATTCCATCAGTTCTTCTTCAGAACGATTCTGGAACCTCATTCCTGGGCTCCCAGAGTCCCCATTTTCTAGGTGGACCCCTTCCCGGAAACTCTGCCCCTGGAGACTTCCTCTGAACTCTATCTCTGAGAGTCCTGCCGTCGTGGGTTCCCCAGGCGCCAGGGGAGTTGTCACATTAGGATTCCCATTAGCCCTTCGTGCCCCGTCATGGCGCTCAATGAGCTCGCCTGACCTTGTTGCAAGGAGATAAGGCTCGTCCACTATGAGGCACTTTCCATGCCACTTGCGCATGTACCCGCCGAATCTCTCCTTTACTAACTGACTCACCGATGAAGACCTAAAGAAGGTGTCCATCGACAAGTCAGGCCGAGCCAAAAATGCAGCCAAAACATTGGTCACCCTGGCCGACGTATTAAGTTCGGCCATGATTTCTGCCAATGTCAGTTGCCGTCTACTTTCGGCCGGTCCTCCCGAGTGAGGCATCCCTTGGCGATGTTAGTGCACTGGGTTGGATCTTAGCAACTCACCCAGCAAGCCACGAAGCCACACTTCTCTACTCCCCCTAGCAAGAGAAAGACGGCAGTGCGAAAGGGAATTTACGAGATAGGCACAAACATTGCCAGACACATAAAAGACGTAGCAGATAACCGCAAATACCCCCTAAAATTGTTATTGCGACGCTGATAAAATAAAAAACAATTAACTACTGAACTCAAAAACAGTTAAATGCAAGTACATAATATGAAAAGCACTCAAAAATTGAGCAAGCAGGGGACTATTAATATGCAAGGATCACTGAAATGTTAAAGCAAAAGGCATTAAACACCTAGATCCATCTGTCAAACATTACACACAAGGGAAGCATACAATAAATACACTGCAACAACAACAAAGCATTAGTAAGCAAAGACAAAGCATTTACAAATATTACACCTTTGCAAATAAAATCAATAGCACACATGCTTATTTCCCTCCCCTCCAATGATGGAAGGGACGGACTAAACGTAATATTCATGTGAAAAGTTCCACGCTCCCACGAGGTATCCCTCACTAATGGAGCGCAAACAATACACATGAACTCGAAAAATTGTAAAATAAATTAGCTCTTTCTTTCCGTAAAAAGCATAGCAGAATGTAGCGAGTCGCGGAGGGTAACCGGTACCTGACTGTCAGAAACAGTCTGTCACTACCACGAGTCGTTACAAACGCTACTATTTTAATAAAGAATAGGAAGTGATCAACATGGAATTCTGTCAGTTAGTCTCTATGGAACAACTGAGTGCACATATCTATTAAACAACAGGCCATATAAAGGAAAATAAGGTGAAGGAAAAGCAGAAATATTAGTGTTTTCCCCTCCCTTAACAAGATGAAAAAATATCAGTGATTTACTTTGATGGTGGGACAGCCAAACATCCTCCTTGCTTACAAAAATCACATTTTTCACTCATGGTACTACGAGTTCTGCTCACCTCTGTCACGCTAGCATTTCATTCACACATCATTTACATGGTGCGGACAGACCCCGTGACACCACTCTCATGCACGGCGCGGGAAGTCACGCAACGCCTAGGCAAGCAAACACGGCTGGACGACCCCGGCAGGCCTCTTTCACAGCTAGCACTCTTTCATACATGGTGCGGACAGACCCCGTGACACCACTCTCATGCACGGCGCGGGAAGTCACGCAACGCCTAGGCAAGCAAACACGGCTGGACGACCCCGACAAGCCACTCTCATACACAATGGGATGAGCTCGAAGCACTCTCTATCTCCCTTTCTCACATATCCGATATCTCACTCTCTCACTCATTCTCTTTTTCTCACACGTTCGCACTCTTTCACTCATGGTACTACGAGTTCTGCTCACCTCTGTCACGCTAGCATTTCATTCACACATCATTTACATGGTGCGGACAGACCCCGTGACACCACTCTCATGCACGGCGCGGGAAGTCACGCAACACCTAGGCAAGCAAACACGGCTGGACGACCCCGACAGGCCACTTTCATACACATTGGGATGAACTCAAAGCACCCTCTCTCTCCCCTTTCTCACATACCCGATATCTCACTCTCTCTCTCATTCTCTTTTTCTCTCACCCACCCACTCTCTCACTGATTCTCTCTCTCTCTCTCTCTCATATAAACCATCTCTCACTCTGTCTCTCTTTCACTATCTCTCATTCTCTCACCCATCCACTCTCTCATGTTGGGAACTGCTGGACTTTATCAGTGCTCATTGAACCCTCATTTTCATAATGAATGAAAATAAACAATTGACCATTTTCTATTCCCCTCCCCATTGATATCAGAATACTACAGTACATATCATCATGCACAGAACGTGTCACTGTCAAAAGACGTCACTGGATCTAACTTGCCACGAATGATGAAAACACGGTTGAAAAACAACATGTCCTGTGTGTGCTCTATCATCTATCTCTACCCTCTTACCGCATGTCCCACATGCCCACAGAAGCGACGACGCCAAGTTTGGTAGAGAGTTGCCGCACCCCTCAGTCTAGCAACGTGGGATGCCATTCCACTTTCCGCCGTCAACTACCGTGCCTGTCGCCATCATAACGACGTTACCGTTACGTTACGAGTAGCGCGAATATAGCACAAATGCGACATATACGGCCGGAAAGCACACAGGTTCGGCTGTGGGCACGTTCACGCATAGAGGTAGAGAACAGAATAACAGACCACACTATCAGATTAGCACATATTCATTATTGGCAGTGGCAACAATCATCTTCAGTGACAACGCTCGAGCACATCAGACACGGACAGGCATAGAAGGAGGGAGAAAGACAGCTCCACAACCCTACCTGGCTGGATGCTGGTGCTTTCTTCCACCACGTGTGGAACTCTGGTTCAGTGCAGTCAGCTCACGCCTCCTTGCACTGTTTGCTGTCCAACCGTCTTCCGATCCACCAATCTTGCTGGATGCTGGAGACTGATCACCTGGATCTCTGGCTCGGGGTGGAAGACTTGCGCCTCCACCGACTGTACTGAAGTCGCTCTGGATCTGTCTCGTCACACGCTCTCTCACTTGTTGTCTCTCTCTCCACGCTCTACCAACGTACCATTCAACCGCCTTGCACATGTCGATCGTTCTTCTCGATAAAGCCCAATTGGACTTATCAAGTCCACTTCAATTAAACTTCACAGTTCTGCAGAATCTCTCTTTTCCCTCAACTCCTTTCCACTAACAATCCTTCACTCCTGTCTTCCGATCCACCAATCTTCCTCTATCTGACAAAACTACTCTCAATCTCTCAATCCTATCTATCCAACTGTCCAACCTATCTTGAACTGTCAAAACTCTTGACGTAATAATCTGACGCCACAATCTCTCCCTGACAACCACCCTGACAACCAATCCCTATCCAGCAGTGAACGGGGAGGTAACTCTGAACTCCCTACCACAGTACCCTGCTCGCAGCGCCAAAATGTAGCTGCACCAGCAACTTTCGCTACTGGGGCTACGTTTTGCAAGTCGGGAACTTTCCCCTGCCTCCCAAGTGTTGGGCGGTAGGAGCACAGAGGGTATAGAGTCAGTCGGTTCCCGTTATATCCATTTTATTAATACAGTTGGCAAACATGAGTACTTACTGATTGCAGCTCTCAACCAACCGCCCCAGAAAAATCTCCTTTTTGCCTCACGTAATCCACAATCATATGACGTATATCAATGACGTCAACCTCCAAAGGAAGGGCTTCAAACCCAACACAAGAACACAAGAACCGAGTCAGACCCGCCAGTCTGCGCGCACACAACACAACACGATTTATCTGTCTCTGTCTTCATGCTCTCTAATAAATCTCAATCAATCTTATCAACAACAATTAAATATAAATTTCTAAATCCCACTCTCTTTTCCCATTACACTGGTCTCCACACTGACTGACAATAGGAGTGTCCATGAGGGAGAGATAAGGGAAAGATAAAGGAATGGAATCGGGCGAGAAATTGCTGAGTGGGCAACTGACCACTGGAAAATAAGAAGGCTCATGCAGAGAAAGCGAAGTCAACAAAGTAAAGTTTTTGTCACCCTGTTACATTCGAACAAGTTTTTCTCTTTCCAGCTCCATTCGTTTCTCCTCTATCTCCAGCCTCTCCTTCTCCATCTCTCTATCCTTTTCTCTATCCTCCCTCTCTCTCTCTCCTCTCTTTCCCACTCCAACCGTCTCTCCTCCAACTCCCTATCCACATTTCAAGCGTCTCCAAGTCATTGACAAATATTTGCTGAATATTTGGTCAGCTATTTTTGTTCTGAATAGGTTTCGCCAAGACTTGGCAAATACTTGCCAAGACTTGGTTTATGTGGTCGACGTGTAGTGCTAGTATCTCGGGCGCGAAATATTCGTGACAATTTTACGGTTTTTCAATGGCAAAAACAGCACCATATCGGGGAAAATGTCGCACTGATTACATTACAGCCATTGCACACCTACGGTATGGGCATGAGAGATATATGTATGATTACAAACGGCATACTTATCTTTCCAAGATATGCATTGTTAACTCATTCGCGGCACGTAGGCTTATATGAGCCTACGCGCCAAACATAGTCATTTGCGGCTTGTAGGCTCAATAGAGCCTACCACATTAGCATATTTTTGCTCCCTTACAACAAAGAAAATATGGTTTAGGGAACTAGTCTAATCTTGAATTCGTCTCTGTACTATAGTTTGCCAGCTTTAGATCAACACACAGATCTTTCCCGGCCAGACCATAACCTTTATCAGCAATGCACTACGAGGCGCGAAGTAAACTGTAATAATGGCGGCGTAGCGTCGATCGCAGCGCGAGGTTGGGTGAGCAAGTGGAAATTGCTATAGAGGAGGGTTCTGATGCTGAAGTGGATGCTTTGTATGAGATAGGAACTGATGTAGATGATCCCTTTCATGATGTTGATGATAGTGGTGATTTTCCTCTCGCTAACGACGAGGTATCAGACAGCGAGGATGAGAGCGAAGTTGTCAATGTGGCTGAAACGAGGTCGACCCCGCCATCAGCTGCTCGGTAGTTCATTGTAGGCTCATATTGGTTGTAACTCAGGACTAATATACACAATCATCACAAAATTTCTCCAGTGTGTTTTTGTGACGATCCCTTTCACGATGATGATGATAGTAGTGATTTTCCTCTCGCTAATGATGAGGTATCAGAGAGCGAGGATGAAACTAGGTCAAACTCGCCATCAGCTGCTCGGTAGTTCATTGTAGGCTCATATTGGTTGTAACTCAGGACTAATATACACAATCATCACACAATTTCTCCAGTGTGTTTTTGTGCCATTTTTTGAAGTTCACTTTTTTTTTTGAGCTCTAGACCAAGAAACAAGTAGTGGGCACTCTGAGAAAGAGAGCTGGGTGAAAGACCTATTTTTTTCAAAATAGTGGCTCTACTTACTGTCATGGCAAGTGTAGTGTTTTCTTAGCTTGACAAAGTGCAGCATTTGGCTAGTTTTGACAAAGAAAGACCTTTCTAGCCATACCAAGTTTAGCTTTGTAGCTACAGTATTTATTTTACTACGATTTTTCAAACTTGGTCCATTTTCCTGCGATTCCAGGGGACAGACGCACTAGAAATTCTGCGCCTTGAATGAGTTAATGTAGTATGAATTCACGAATGAATTATTTCTCCTTTTTTTGCGAACTGAGACGTAAAGTGGAGGTCGAAACCAAGTGCGAACATGGATCCGCTGTTCTCAGTCAGTTGTCTGTCCCGTGTCAACCTAATGTTTGCCCTGCATCAGTTGTCATGTCAAAATGTTGAATCTCATCACCATCTTTGGCAGACCACACGTGAATAACACCTGAGCATGTTCTATTCATTCTAATCGCCACACAGACGTGTGACACTGCCACTCCATGGCCAGGCATTGCGACCCCCATTTCTTAATTCCACCTGAAGAGTACACAATGCAGGGTTCCAGAGTGAGAAGAAGGGCGGTTGTTTTTGAGCTAAGGGTCAGGATCATGGGTGCTTCTTCCTCCCAGCACAGGCTGTCTTCTCTGTCTGAGTTCATGGGTCTTCTGTGCGCCCACTGTGCTCAGTTCCTTGTTGCTCCCAACCATTCCCACTGCATATCTTTAAACTCAACTAAACTGTGATGGCAAGCAAACGAAGTCTTCTCTGGATCTTTTTCATCCTAGGCGACCTGCGGGTAGCCAGACTGGAGATCCAAGCTGCTGGAGACTTTTGCTTTCCACAGCAGCGCAAGGATGTCATGAACTAGGAATAAGGGATTGCTCTCGTAATTAGAGTCAGCTTCCTGAAGTCTACACATAATCTCTTGGGTCCGTCTTTCTGGTCGACTGCTTATACCGGAATCATCTGGACACTAGGATCACTTGATGATTTTGGCTTCCATGGTGTCACTTTATCGCTTCAGGAGGTTGTACAGACTCAGACTCATAACAATGGCCCCTGGCTTCCATGGCCGGTTCCCACTGCGCCTCAGAGGGCACCCTAAGCTGTGGGAGCCTCTGCCCATGTTGTTGTCTCTGGGGCGCTTTACTGCGGTGATATACCCCCGGCCTTTGTTCATTCCAAGTGCCTCCAAACTGTCAGGTCTTCCCTCTCATCCACAGTGGCGTGTGTCACAGGTCACTTTCTACTCGAACTTTTTCCGAGAGATGACAATTGATCCAATGAAATACAAGACAATACTCGAAAATAAAATAATAATCACCGTTTATTCTACAACAAATTATTGTCAAACGTGCTTACCCCAATGATCACACAATCCCCAGCATGCAACGGCGCAATCAATGAGCCCCTCTGGCAATCAGAGCAATCAAATAAATCACAGAGCCCCGGATAACAACAACAACAAACTTATCTCACAATCCTAACGTGCACTGTAAACTCAATAATCAAATCAGACAAGCAAATACATTCCAGAGCATCAGATATCAACAACAGTGATCCCAAATCCAAAGCATGCAACTGGGGAAAATCACAACCAAGCAACACAGCGGAAACAAATCAAAAGGATGGTCAAACCGAAGACCAATCACTTGGTCTTAAAAAACAAAATGACCTCTTCAACCACAAGAACAATAATCTAATTAACTGTCAGAACAAAATGGACGTTTCAAACAAGATCAGCCTTTTACGCAAGGTGATGTCGGGCAAACTCACCCCAGTCACTACGAAGTCTTCAACACTGAAATGCCACAACTATCATTCACCCTTCACAACCTATATCATACCAATACATACTAGAAATGTACTCCCGCTGTCAAACGATTGGCAATGCAGTCACAACACGGAACCGAACGTTCCCTGCACTCGTTAAACCAAAACCGGCACCAATCTGACCATGCAAGAACAGCCGTACTCAACTACCCCTGCAGTTACTCAAACTATGACCGACTATTTCAATTAAGAACAGTCAATGAGCAAACACTACACCGGAACAATACAGGAACAAAATGGAACTTAATTTCCCCTGCCAAGGTTCACAATACCAAATTACAATCAACAATCTTCCACAAACCCCAAGTCAATATTTTATCAATAGCACCATGAAGGAGTTAGACTCACTCTATCGACTCGACTTCGATGGACACAAAAATGTTGTTCTTAATTGCGAGGAGCTGTTCGCTGGACACAAGCCACAGGTACTAGAGCTCACGAAGGTCGGGACTCCCGTCAGGACACGTCCCCACTGTGGGCCACACAGCGTCACCAGCCTCAAGAGCAGAGACAGAAGGTCTACCTATCCCAACGTACCAAGCCGTCCTCCCTGTCTGCTCGCTTTTCTTCCTCCTTCTCTCACTCGAGAAGCACCCTTCTGTCTCCCACACTCGCCAGACGCAGCTCTCCCTAAGACAACTTCCCACTGTGGGCGACACAGTGTCACCAACCTCCCAAGCGCAGAGAGAAAAGCTTATCCAACCTATCTACGCAGTCGTCCGCCTCCCCCTGTTCTCCCGTGAGCCCTCTCGACCCACGCGAGCACTTTGCACGGATGAAACCTGTCCCAATGCATGATAACCATGCGTTCTTGACCACTGTGAACTCTTCTCTCGTGAGTCAGTTGCTTTTCAGAACTAATCGATTCTTGACCGCAGCACCACATTTGTTAGAGGCCCTTCTTCTGCAGCGCGGCCCGAATGAAAACACACACTCGCTAGTTCATCAAAATTCCACGTGTGACCGCGTGGACCCAGGTTTTGTCCCGCTCCTATTTCGGCGAGTTCTGCCCTCCAAGTGCTGTTGGTCCCTGGAGAAACCTGACGAGGGGCGTGTCTCCAGAGCAACTTAACACCTTGTGGGGGGAACATCCTCTGGCCCCCTGGAAGTGAAATTGCTTTTCAGCAACTGTATTATTCTTGGAAGCAATGGCGTTGCCTGTCAAATACAGCCTATGATCCTGAATGTGTGATCTCATGTCAGACAATATTGTCAGTGACACAGTCCGAAAATGGGGGTGACTACAGCTGATGCCACAGTCCGAATTTTCATCCGCTTGAAAGTACCTTCACTAAGCTCATTCTCTATTGGTTGGAGCCTAATATTGCGATGGTGCTGGCATCCGACAATGTCAATACGATAAGATCTGTGGCATTGTACTTGTAGGCGCCCTCATAGAAATGCATGTGCAAATGATAGGAATGTCAACCCATTCTTTGCAAGCAAGGTATGCATGTCATCATCGAAAATAAACCAGATGAAGGGCAAATAAATTCATCCCAATGTCAAAACTGATTAGATAGAAAATGGCTGATTGTAACAGCAGACAGTTTAATTTAAAAAAAATAAAGAATTCCTTCCTCAGTCAATACTCTTAGGAAACAAAGACACCACAAACAGGATGAAATTTAAAATGATTTAATAAGACAGTTTACATTCAATTTACAAATCAACAACCCTACTATGCCAAAAGCACAAACAACAAACTTCCACCGTCACTACACAAACTACATCCCCTTCATCATCCAAACCCAAATGGCCAACATGTCTCAGCCAACGCACACATCAACACTTAAACATGCAATACTCGTCAACCTTTCCACATCAATGCACATTCACACAAACCTTCCACAGTTGATCCACAAACGACAAACTCTTCGCCGCAAATACTTCTTATGGCAACCAAAAAACCACAACAATGCTATCAACCCATCCAAGTCAACAATATCCTCGGACACACCATCATCGAAGATAGGAAATAAAACACTCTAAACAAAACAAAACAACCCCGTACAATGTGGGCGTATGGGAGTAAAAAAAAAACAACTGACGAATCTCCAAAGATTCAGAGAAACAGTAAAAGCTTTCAACGACACTGTAGCCACCCTAGGCTGTATATCGTTCAAGGACAAGTTAAAACATGACGACCCAAACTATGCTACTCGCTGGCCAACGTGGTCCCAACGGTAGACAAAATGGTGAGTTCAACACACAACACAAACGGCCTATAGCCATAAACCAAACTGCAAACTCACGTTAGCGGTCTGGCGCACCAAAAAATCTGAAATATAACCAGAACAAAAACTATAAGTTCCGAAAAAACGAAACAATGTGTAAGAGGGTGGGAATATGATGTAGAAACTTGCCCAGACAACTGTAATTCAACGTGTTTGTCTTCCACCTATACTTCCATTACATGTGTGCCTAGATTGTAGCTGCAGAGATACGTGAGAAGGCGCTTGGCGCTCAAGCTCGGTTGCTGCCTTAGAGATACATGTTACTCGCGCAGACTGGTTTTAGCGCCTGACTCCCGACTTCTATTCGAGTGCTTGAGGGCACGTCGAATTTTATAGTTTATTCATTTAATGTACCATGTATTGTTTGTAGCATTGAATAGGAACGTAGTGTTTATCATTATCAACCATCCCATATATGGCAACCCGCACTCCGTGAGTTGTAAACAATAGTAGTAATGGAAAATGATGAATAAGTGTCTGATTCAATTGGCGTTTTAAATACTTCAGCTGCCATTCATCTCTATACAAACCACTTTTGGAATTCATTCATTGGCGCAGGTTGTGCTTTGATTAACGCACTTTCCAACGGAGTGGAGTTTGCCATATGTGATTGTTGATTTGGGCTGCAAATAGTTGTTAGAAGCTGTCATGTTAACACAATTTCGTGTCCACTGGAAATCTCGTTACCATGTTCTGCTTAGAGATTTAGCCCGCCTTCGCTCCGGCCCGCGTGATGGCTATATAAAGCCTGTGTGTAACAGGGCCAGGGAGATTGGCCAGAGAGAGACAACGGAGAGGCCAGGAGGCTAGGTACTGCATTGTTGCTATAAATAAAGAAGGTGAAATGCGAAACCAAGCCTTGCTTATCTGCTGATCCCTTGGAGGGAGTGAAGGGAGACGAGGCACACTGCCTCTAGACTTCCTGCCTGCATGCCCAGCTCGACCACACACGCCCTCATGCTTTCTGGCGTGAAAGGAACTCGGGGTTGGTCCTGCGCCACGGGGTAGAGAGAATTCCAAACACCTCTCTATAGCCCCACCCTGCGCCTAGGTCCCACACCAAACTGGAGCCCCCCTGTCTACAAATGAAACAACAAAATTGAGGGAGATACAATATAGCCGCAAACACATCGAGACAGTAACAGAACGAAAGTAACTGATAACCTTACCTCTCAAGATTAGGAGCAGTAGAACTCGAATCACAACCGCCAAAACATACACTGGTAACGCCCACAAAACAGGCGACTCCAATTCGCCAACCACCATTCAACCGGCCACCAGCCCAACAGGAGATACACTCTCCAACAGCCACACTGGCTTACCGAGAGTGACAGAACTCTCTATAAAAATCCAACAGCCACACTGGCTTAACGAGAGTGACAGAACTCTCAAAACCAACAGCCGCACTGGCTTAACGAGAGTGACCGAACTCTCTATCAAAAATCCACCTCAAACCCCGTACATCCTATAAATAAACACCCAACAGAAATGCGAAATTCTCGTGACACGCACGTGCAACTGGCACGAAACCCTGAGAAAATACCTTCACAAACGAAACAATCGCAGCATACCATGCTCCGCTCAAACTAATTAGATAAACGCATGGGTCTCACCCTTTGCACGCACAACAGTGACAATCCCGGCAGAGTAAATAATTTCAAAACAGTGGGGAAAAATCAATGAACAAGTTTGAGTCGTGACACCCACGTCCATGGAAACCAGCGCAGACCTCAGCACCGAGAGTTCCAGCCAGCACCAGAAAAGGGTACAAAGATTCTTGCAGGAGACCAAAGCCTGGAAGACTGGCTTTGCCAAGACGGAGTAGAGTAGGTGGTGCAGGAAGGGCTGGCTGCAGTGCCAAGGGAGCGGCAGTCTACCAGGCCTTGCGATTCTAGTTGACGTGAAGCGGGCCGCCGCACATGACGCAGGCTGGGCAGGTCTTGCAGTCTTTCTTGGGAATGTGCCTGCATTTGCTGCATCGCACCCGGCACCTCCTGTACCTGCAGGCAAATGACTGTGACCCAATACATGGAGACGTGCTGTACATGCAGTCAGTGCTCAGTCTCTGTCGCGTTTTTTAGTACATTCTATGTTCTTGTTGTACCTCTGTTCTGAGATTTTACTCTCTATAGGGATGAAATTAAATAAGCCACTGTCGCAAGCAAGTTTAAATTATTGATGGAAGTTGTCACCTATAGAGTAGAACTAGGGTTTTCAAACAAAACCCATTGCCACAGTCGGGGGAACGCAAACAATAACAAATATGGAATAAGCAAAGGACACTGATGCACAATTTTGTAACAAGCAATTTAATTAAGGAAGGCAAATTCTCTCCCAAATATCACTGCTGCTCCAAATGGGCTAACCTACGGCTTTCACAACAAAGTCAGGCTTTCCCGAGCACCTGAACGATTAATCAAATAAAAATATCCTCTTACAGGATAATACGACTAGACTTCAAAGTCAGACTGACGTCACGTTTCCCATCCAACCCGGTGTCACAGCGCCGAAGGTGATTTCATCGCGCATGGTTCTGCGCATGCCCCGAAACCGGAAGTGACGTATTTTGTACGTTCGGCGATGCCTATAAGCATCGCGCATCGTTATGCATCGGGCCTGGTAAACGTTAATTTTCAGTGTTCTCTGGAGCTTAAACATGGATATCCAATGCAAATTAGGCACTCTAGAGGCCCCTCCAGTTGCAATGTGTTCATTTATTGACCGAAAAACACAAAATCTAACCCACAATTATTAAATTAGGGCTGAGAAAGCAAATGTTACCTTGTTCTGCGTATCTGGTAGCACGACGAGCGACTTTTCTGCCTGTATCAGCTGTCCAGGCAGGGGAAGTGCCATTCTTTTGGTGGCTGAAATGCTGCAGAACCTCTGACACTTCTGAGATAAACTTGTCCACTTCTTGATTGAACTGTTCATTGGAAAGTACGTTTTTTTCGTTTTTTCCTTCGTCCTCTCACTTGCCGCCATCTTGTTAACTTTAGTCTTGCGGCACATCACCTTTGAACGAGGCGCGATACACGCGTCACTTCCGGTTTTGACGCATGCGCAGAACCAAAGAGTATGATTTACCAACGGCGTCAGCACACCGGGATTACATCACCCCTCCACGCTCGTGGAGAAACCATCCCCGTTCATCTACATACAAGATAAAGTCACTCTTCTCGTTACGCTGAATCGCACCAAGGACCCAAATAGAAAGACAATGTTCCACGACGTAACCGATAGCGTTAACGCGCTTGCAGACCGTCTGCTCGAAAGAGAAAAATGACAATTCTTCCTTACCCGACTGCAGATGAACTCATGACGCACAAAGTCTCAAGCCTACAAGCCGTCCTTGCTTAGGCGAGACATCCACAAAAACTACACAATCATCTGCCCGCGCAGACGTGAGGGCATCACTCCCTCAGAGCGAAACACACTCTCCGCTCAACCCTTGGTCTCTCCGTAGACGACCTCCGTAGACACTCTTCGTCTCTCCGTAGACGACCTCCGTAGACACCTTGTCCACGAATCCTCTCCCTCGACGATCCCGCGACGGCAGTAGTGGAAGGACGCTCCTCCGCTAGGTCGCAGACTGGGAATCCACGTCGAGTGGACGAGAAGGAGCAGTAGGCACTCGACTGACGACTGCTACGACGACAGCTCGGCGAACGCTCGTCCGAACTTGACCCTTCGATGAGTAGACGATCCACCAAGTAGAATCAAACTCAGAGGCAGGTACTGGTTTGACCTAGACCAACTCTCGGTCCGTAGAGAGTTACCAACCAGTATGGATAGTATGAATGTCTGACAGACCGTCGATGACTGACAGACAGACAGATTGACAGACCGATTGACAGACCGACTGATTTAGATCGATTGACCAATTGACCTGTAATGAAAAGAGTCACGCACAATCACTCTTCCGCTCCTCAAAACAGCCTAACGATTTGCCCAGAGTCAAATTCACTTTACTCTGTATAAGCGTTATTCCCAAAAGAACACTGCCAACCCAATTTCTTCCAAATTGAATCAAATATACTGACTTGTATAATTTACGAAAGAGAAATCATTTCACTCCATTTCCCCAATCCACATGAAGTTTACTTAACTTCAAACCCCAAGGTGAAGAAAGAACTTTTCTCTTATATTTTCCTCCACTCAATGACTCGATCTTACAATGTGCTTACGCGCGCGCGCACACTAATTCGGACACACAAAACGGTGCTCTTACCTCAACAGGTCAATGGCACATTCCACACACAGCTATCTAGCTGCCCACGGTCATCACTTAACCGTGCAGGGTTTCTGCCTCGCGGCTACCCAACTAACGTAGATCTCCAGGCCGTGCAACTTCGCACCCCATAGGAGCCTCTCACGATAGCAACCATTAGACTCCACATCTGATGAAGGAATGTACCTATTACGCGTCGATGAGCAGTGGAAAAAATATATCACGTGTCCTCTCCAAGCCAACGAAAATATTCCTGCTGACAACGCTTACGTAAGAAATCGTCACCTTGCACTAAATTTCGATAACCTAGTGCTATTAGTATTCAGGAATGTACACATCCCTATCTCCTAAATTCCTTCCCTTGGAAGTGCTTAGCAACACAGCTAATTTTAGCTCTTCTTTCCTATCTCAAAACTTTTGTCGCACCTATCACGCGACAGTCTCTATAACTGTGCTTGGTTCCATGATATGTCTTGTCATAAACCGTCCCTCTGTTTTTTTACGCACTACGGAGATACCTTGAGTCGGGGTCTAAATTCTGGGTTGATGTGGGCTAATAGACATACTCTACTCATTATCCACTCCCCTCTCTCGCTGCTAAGAAAAACAGAAGGGGAAAAGGTTGAACAAATTGAATGAATGAATGAATCAATGTAATCCAAATGGACCCCCTGCCATAACAGGCGAGGTGCACGAAGGGTCTTTTGCTCCCCCTGATTCCATATTACTGTCTTTCGGATCTCGGGATGCACCCAAAACCACTTGGTTTGCAGCAGTTCAGTTCCAAGATCTGGGCAATGGTTCTTTACACTTACACTTACAGTCACCAGATTTAAAGGGGATTGAGTTAGGTGAGGTGGAAGGCCAAAGATGCTGCCTGTATGATATGTAAAATGTGTATGTCTGTGAGTGTGGCGTGTGTGTTTGTGTGTGCATGTGTTTGTGTGTGTGTGCGTGCGTGTGTGCCTTAGTGTGTGTGAGTGTGTGTTTGTGTGTGCGTGTGTGTGTGTATGTGTGTGTGATGGGAATGGTCCATCTTGTCCATTTCCTTGTCATTCGTCTGTAGCTTGGCACCAGGGGTGTTGAATCGAGGGGGGGAGTCCCTGTGGAGAGACTCTAAGGAAGCGGAAGTGCAATGGAAAAATTTGACTTGCTGGCCATCTGCCGCAAGGACTGACGAGCTAGGCCATTCCTTTTGTCTCTTTCTCCGTAATCGCATGACACCGGTTGTAACCTGGCAGTTATATAGCTTTGAAGGCAGTCTTCAGCAATGCGACTGTCATGTATTGTGTCATGGATCTTGGGCTCGTTTCTTCTTTCTTTCTTTCTTCTTCTTCTTTTCTTTCTTTTTTTTGACTCACATGCGAAGCAAAAGTGAGTCTATGTACTCGCCCGTTTCGTCCGTCCAGGCGTCCAGGCGTCCGAAAACTTTAACGTTGGATTTTTCTCGGAGACTATTAAGTCTATCAATACCAAATGTGGCATGATGGTGTATGATGACAAGGCGTCAAAACTCATACACAGTGACGTGACCTTGCTTCAAGGTCAAGGTCGCAGGGGCCATAAATGTTGTCTAAAAAACAGCCATTTTTCACATGTTCTCAATTTTCTCTGACGTTTTTGAGATTGGATACCTTACCTATATCTGGTATATAGGCCAAAGTAATTCCTATCTTTGAAACCAGTTTGGTTGACCTTGCTTCAAGGTCAAGGTCACAGGAGCTCTTTAAAGTTGGATTGTATACATATTTTGAAGTGACCTTGACCCTGAACTATGGAAGATAACTGTTTCAAACTTAATGATTATGTGGGACACATGTTATACTTTCATCAGAAGACACATTTGGTCACATACCATCAAGGTCAAGGTTTCTTTGACCGTTATGAAATGTGACCAAAATGGGGTAGTGAACCACTAAAAGTGACCATATCTCATGGTAGAAACTGCCAATAAGCACCATTGTGCTTCCTATGTCTTGAATGAACAACTTTGTGTTGCATGACCTTGGATGACCTTGACCTCATGGTCATATAAAGGTCAAGGTCAAGCATGTGAGTCGTATGGGCTTTGCCCTTCTTGTTAACCTGATGTTCTTCCAAACAATGCAAGTCTCAGCTTGTGCATTGGCGCAAGTCATTCGCCTCCAATCTTTCTCTATCAAAGTTGAGTTCCTCCTCTCTTGAACAAAGCACATTCAGATTTTAGAGTCCACCTAAGCTCACAGCACGAGTGTCACGTGCGTGTACCTAACTGCTGTGTGGTCTGGGCATAGACAGACTGAGATTTTGTCACACAGCAAAAAAAAAGATTTTAAACGTGGCAAGAAATGAGAAAAATAAAGGAAAAAGGGGGAACTAAAAACAAGAGAAAATCACTGCACACAGTATTGGTTCTTCAAAATTATGACATTTATTAAGACAAACACGAGAAGAAAAAAAACACCACAAATACAACTAATATTAAATAACAATGAATATAAAATCACCACCCCTGGTAGTGCTGGGGCTCAAATCCGGGGCCTCTCACACGCGAAGTGAGAATTTTGCCCTAGACGTCAAGGCCTAGCTTGAACACATCACACATCCACACAATCCCGTCCCAAAAAGTCCCACATGCCCACCTGGAAATGTCCAGTCTCACACAACTAAAGGTTGGGGGGATGGGAAAAAGGGATGATCCCAGGTTACATGACCTGTAATGTAGAAAAAGTCCATAGATGGCGACTTGAACAGTCACCACGTGTTGCCGGATCCAGCCCAGGTCGAAGCCGGGAACATGGACACGTTGAAGACGTTGAAACCGTGGGACGACGTAAAGGCGTCTACACACGTTACGTTTTTCAAGCTGGTATTGCTCCCGATCCGGCTGACCGTGCGTGTAAAAAGCGGGTTGACAGCCACACGCAACGATTACACCCACACCGCGAACTGGAGCGATGTCCATTTTACGCAAAGCAAAGTCAGAATTTAGAGTTACGTCCCTTTGGTGAGCCTATGACAACTGAGACGCTTTGACGTACATGCGTGTGACCTGCCTGTCGGATTTGCAAAATGCAGAACTTTCCCGACCTACTGATGCATTCAACATACAGCTTTGACAAATTAATGCTGTTCATGGCTTACATTTTCTTGATATGGGGTTTCTAGTATCCCGATATACAGCGTTTTCTGTGCGAACACGCGATGGAGCGGAGGCGATCGACATTCTTCGACTTCGCCGGTGTAGATTTGCATTGAGATTGACCAGCATTCGATTTGTAAAAGGTTGAAGCTTTACCGACCTACTGATGCATTCAACATACAGCTTTGACAAATTAATGCTGTTCATGGCTTACATTTTCTTGATATGGGGTTTCTAGTATCCCGATATACAGCGTTTTCTGTGCGAACACGCGATGGAGCGGAGGCGATCAACATTCTTCGACTTCGCCGGTGTAGATTTGCATTGAGATTGACCAGCATTCGATTTGTAAAAAGTTGAAGCTTTACCGACCTACTGATGCATTCAACATACAGCTTTGATAAATTAATGCTGTTCGTGGCTTACATTTTCTTGAGATGGGGTTTCTAGTATCCCGATATACAGCGTTTTCTGTGCGAACACGCGAGCGGAGGCGATCGACATTCTGATTCTGTGATTCTTCGCCGGTGTAGATTTGCATTGACCAGCATTCGATTTGTAAAAAGTTGAAGCTTTACCGACCTACTGATGCATTCAACATACAGCTTTGATAAATTAATGCTGTTCATGGCTTACATTTTCTTGGGATGGGCCTTCTAGTATCCCGAAATACAGCGTTTTATGTGCGAACATGCAACGAAGTGGGTGGAGCAGATTGAATGATATTGTTGTATAATTGTTGGAAGCGTAGATCGGCCTTGACCTGCATTGGATTTGTAAAAAGTTGAAGCTTTCACGACCTACTGACGCATTCAACATACAGCTTTGATAAATTAATGATGTTCATGGCTTACCTTTTCTTTGGATTGGTTTGTAGTATCCCCAAATACACCTTTTCCTGCCTGAAGCGACGAAAGCGTCCACCATTAAAATTGGCGACTAAGTCGCCACAACGCGAGATCTCGCCTTGCCGGGCATATGAACCGGTCCGGAGGGGTCGGGAATATAGAGCCAGCCCTAGTCACAAGAACCGTGCCGGATTAGTCCACGGTTTCGATTTTTGACCGGATCGGCAGCAAAACCGGGGGACAACCGGTACGTGTGTAGGCGCCTTAACGTAGAAACTTGAAGACGTTGAACCCGTTGGACGGTCCTAACAGAGAAACTTGAAGACGTTGAACCCGTTGGACCGTCGTAACGGAGAAACTTGAAGACGTTGAACCCGTTGGACCGTCCTAACAGAGAAACTTGAAACCTGGCGACAAATATGCAGATTGAAGCATGGCGGACAATACTTCCATTTCCCGTTTGATACCACCCGCCCCCAGCCCTATACAATTTCCCTATGTATTTCGTTCAACTTACTGTGGTTATTACATTGAAATCCCAAGGGTAGTACAACAAACAACTACCACCAACTTATCCACTAAAACAGTGCATCATACGATAAAACATCATCGAAGCATCACTACACACAAACACAACTACATGCAACATAACGGTTTAGCACGTTTCACTACGTGGCTCCATTTTCTCTAAGCTGCAGAGATCAGACTTGCACGTTACGGACAACGATAACGGTTGAACTTACTTCCGACTTCTTAGTGTTTACTGTCCCAAAAGCGAAGTTTCAAAGAGAAAGGGACGACCGTCGCAACTCCAACTCCCATGGAGTTGAGACAACCTGTTCCAGCGTCAGGACCCAGTCTTACACTGACACTACCAACCACCTTTAAGCTATAACGCTTACAAAAGGCGAATAAAAATGAGAGAGCTCAACCATTCTTAAGCTATAACGCTTACAAAAAGCGAATAAAAATGAGAGAGCTCAACCATTCGACATCCATATCGAATCTCTCAATTTGCTTCTCTGACGTCACTCAAAAATCTTCTGGACGTCACTGAACAATTTGCCCTAATTATGTCTCTTTTTATTAAAAAGATAACTGTGGACTTCCTAAACCGCATGCGCAAACAACCAGTTCTTTAACTTTCCTCCCCATCTTCCCATCGCCGATGCTCTTAAGAGAAAGAAAAAAAACACGGACAGCACGAGAAAATGAAACGCATTAGCGACGCGCTATACCTCGGCGCCCTAATTATGACTCACACTTGTGACAACGAGTAGCTTAAACGGTTGATGAAACCAACTCTGGCAGACTGTTAGGTTCACAACAAGCACGTGCACACGCACATACACGCACGTGCGCGCGCACACACACACACACATACATACACACACACACACACACTCCTTCTCGCTCTCGGCAGGATGCAATGACGCAGGACCAACTCGTAATTGTGGGTCTTCATTTATTTGACATCAATTCACTTTCAGCGTCTTCCTCAAAGTTAACTTTTACGTGAATCATCATCATTATCAACAATTTCCTCTGGTTTTCGTCAGGCCCAAAATACTGCGAATGTCCTGGTAAAAACTGTTACCGCCGTAGGTCCCCTTGTAATATCACAATCAACATCCAGCACTGTAGATCTAGTAGGTGCTGCCTTCTCAAAAGCTTGGCAGGGAATGATCAACTTCAACTTGCGGTCAGGGAAATGGTCACAATGACACTGATGAACAATTCTCAACAATTATTAATCCTGAACTAGAATGACCTCCGAACCTCCAACAAAAGATAAACTTTACTCACAAAGCATCGATTTCTTATAGACATGGGCCGGTATCCAGAACGGCGGTCTATCTTTTCAACACTCGATTTTTCCCCATAAACCCTTGTGTCGATGTACGTTCTTTCTGGTCCAAACCTCTTGTCAAACAACCAGACACTGGTTCAAAAAGAATGACGTAAAAACGCACGTCACTGGAAGAAAACACAACGTAAACACGGAAATGACAAACAATAATCGTGTGTGCGCATGCGTACATGAGGTCAAGGTCGTCTGAGTTGACCGAGACCAAGATTTAGCTAACCCCGCGTTATTTTTGCTTCGTGGATGGGAATTAACCTAGCGCCTAACCTCGCAATAGCTAACCCGGGTTTAGAGACAAATCGGGGATATTCTAAACTCGTTATTTGTTGAACAAGCAAGATACAAACTTACCTCACTTTTCGACGTAGCCCCTGGAGACCAGTAAACTGAAAGTGCTTGAGCACTTCGGAAGTGCATAGATACCGTTATTTTTAAATTTTGGCTGAGTGCACAGCAAGTATGCACCACCTGCTGCACCTCTCCGTCGTACCTGAAAGTCTTGCCTCCCATCGCCTCTTTGAGCTGTCCAAAGATGTGATAAGTACAGAGGGTGAGATCTGGGGAGTATGGCGGGTGTGGAACACACTCGAAATGCAGATCTGGGATCGTTGCTACAGTTGAATGGGCAGTTTGGGGCCGAGCATTGTCATGTTGCAACAAAACGTTTGTACTCAGGAGTCCACTTGTCTTTGCACAAATGTACGTCTTACTTTATATTATGCTATCACTTTCTAAAACAAATGTTGAGGCTTTCCATAACCAAATGTGGCTGATAGTCCCTTATACAATAACCACTTATCCATTTTGCGACCCCCCAAAAAACAAAAAGCACGACCGGAGTCTAACTAATTGTATTCTCTGGAGATAGATAGAGGCCCTGACGAGGGCCGTTTGTGGGAGGGCTGACGGCACCTGCAGGCGGAGCGTGTGGCTGGGCTCTACATGGCGATGGCGTCGAGCCTGGCGTTGTAGAGCGCAGAGAGTCAGCTGTTGGAATCTTTGGCAATGGCGTCGAGCCCGGGGTTGAAGGGTGCAGAGAGTCGGCAAGCTTTCGGAGGGAAACTCTTTCTTCAGGCCAAGTGGTGGTAAGGGACAATATGAGTATGTCTCTAAACGTGGTGGCAAAAACGTTACAAAAACCCAGTTTCAAAAAAGTGCTTGAATTGTCACTATTTTCGTATTATTATAAAGACTGACACTTTAACTGTGTGTACCTGAGTCAAAAAGATAGTTTATTGAGAAATGTGTGTTTAGGAGCTGTGTAAAGTTCAAAAGTTGGTCTGGAGCAAATTTTAACAAAATGTCCGATGACGTTCGAACTTTCATCAATAACTCGTCTTTCGATTTTCATCGGAAGTTCAAACATACACCGAACAAAAGAGCAATCTTTCCTCTAATGAGTTGTAAAGTTTCAACTTGATCCAATGAGAAACTTTGACGGACGAGTGTTTAGAAGAGACCAACCCGAGTCGCGAAATGCGAGCTTCGTTACTGCCAGGGCACGTCCGTAGTGCAAGGCTGACGCTTTACTGTAATTTATGAGCCGCGTGTAGCGGCTGACGTAATCGGCTTGTATTTTCATGCATGACATTTTTGATAGTCAAACTAAAGCTGTTGCAATCTACTCAGCCCAAACTTGACATCGTATCCGTACACACGTCTTGTTAAAAAGCAAATATTTAAACCGTGAATCGTTTATTTCGGCTCAAAAAGGCTCCTAAAAGCATTGATAAACATACCCAGAACGGGGAACAATCTGTCCAAACCCCACGAGCGTTACCAAAAAGAAAACCAAAGGAGAAAGATACAAACACTTACCACATTTTCGAATATCCATGAGGAAAATTAAACTCGGCGGCAATAAATCCAGTGTTAACTGGTTTGTTGCGGTTATAAATTGCAGATCGAAGAAAAATCGAAATCACACATTTTTGGGGATAAATTTGGAAAAAAAACAAACGGTCGAAATGACCAAGGATTTTTGCCAAGAATAAAAGTCGGTGGCAGTTGTGAATGAAAGCATTCTAACTCGTTATATTTCACACACTAACTCTTTGTTGCAATACACTACCCATGTAAAGTTTTAAGTGAAAATAATTCAGTGGTTTGCCGGTAGCATTTTTAGGTTTGCTGACTCTGCTGATGACAAAGTCTGTAACGCTTGTATTCACGAAGTTTCTGGCGTTCAAAGTCAAAGAATATAAAAATGGAAATCCTGATATCTGGCAAATTATTGAAGACAACACTTTATTTCCTGAAACAACAATTGGGTTTCAATTTAAGAGCGATTCTGTTCCTGTTATTTTAGGTAATGTGAGGCACTGTCTGTCGTGTAACGTTTTGAAGTCTCTGTTTTCCTGGAAATTTTACCTTTCAATCTATTTATTCACTCTCGCACAAACAGTAACAATGGAAACTGCATAAAAACTATCTATTTGACCATTTGTGTCTGTACACATCTGCAAAAAAAACATGTAGGTTAATTAGTTATTGGTGTAAAAACCATTTTAAAAATGTACCAGTTGCCCATTTGACGTTCAGAGACTCACTCATATGGGCATTATGCAATGGATTCGATGCTGCATGGATTGCATTTTTGGGCAAGACGCTTAAATCTACCCAGAGTGAAATGACTTTATGTAAGTTTGGTAGGGGCTTCATGTAAATTGAATTGTCTTTGATGTGCCAGTGAGCCATGATCATGCGGAAAGCTTTTTTATGTAGAACTCGCGGCAGAGACAAAGTATCCATACGTCCAACTTAGTAACCCAAGGTTTTTGTCATCCTGTACAAGATGAAAATTGATCTGTTGTCACAACAACGAAAGAGAACAGTTCGGTGCGAATATGGTAGTATGACATGGAGGATTTATATTCCATGAAGATTAATAGTTTTCCCTGTGTCTCTGTCTTTCGCCCATGTAATAACATTATCTTTTTAAAAAATTGAGAACATCGTGGTTTAGACTTTGCTATCGTTCTGAGTGTGTATTCAATGCCTCAGCATTACTTCATTTTCGTGTGAGTGTGTGTGTGTTTGTGTGTGTGTGTGTGTGTGTGTGTGTGTGTGTATGTGTGTGTGTGTGTGTGTGTGTGTGTGTGTGTATGTATGTGTGTGTGTGTGCGTGTGTGTGTGTATGCGTGTGTTTGCGTGTGTGTGAGTGAGTGAGTGAGGTAGAGAGAGATATACTGTTAACTCCTGTTCTTCTAAATTTGAAGTGCAATATATAATTAAAATTGCTTGTGAAAAAGACTTTTCAATGTCAATAGAAATACGTTGTCGGTTTGTTTTCCTTTTTAAGCAAATACCACTTGTTCAGAGGCGTTGCTTTTCAGCTAAACTTTTTTTTCCAACTATTTATTTGGTGGTATATTCAGATTTCTTTGATTCATTGATTTTCCTGAAATAAATGTGTGGTTTGCTCGAACTGAATATGCTTGCCTTCTGATATAACTGTTTGTGTTTGTTTGACAGAAAGTCATTGCTTCATTTTATTGTACTAGAACAACTTGTCATTACATCATTGTTCCAACGACACCACATACCTCCATACTCTTCTACATAACAAGTTGATAGACTACTGTACATGCTGTACATACTCATACTGTGCATACTGTACATACTGTACATACTGTGCATACTGTACATACTGAACATACTGTACATACTGTACATACAGTACATACTGTACATACTGTACATACAGTACATACTGTACATACTGAACTAGAGAGCACTCGGAGAACGCAAACCTCTGCCAAGGTAGCCACAGAGGTGGAGGTAATTAACATTCAGCGGTGGAGGTAATCAATTTTACAGCGGTGGAGGTAATCAACATACAGCGGTGGAGGTAATCAACACACAGCAGTGGAGGTAATCAACATACAGCGGTAGAGGTATTCAACATAAACAAGTGGATGTAATCAACATACAGCGGTGGAGGTAATCAACATACAGCAGTGGAGGTAATCAAAACACAGCAGTGGAGGTAATCAACATACAGCAGTGGAGGTAATCAACAGACAGCGGTGGAGGTAATCAACAGACAGCGGTGGAGGTAATCAACAGACAGCGGTGGAGGTAATCAACAGACAGCAGTGGAGGTAATCAACAGACAGCAGTGGAGGTAATCAACAGACAGCAGTGGAGGTAATCAACAGACAGCGGTGGAGGTAATCAACAGACAGCGGTGGAGGTAATCAACAGACAGCGGTGGAGGTAATCAACAGACAGCGGTGGAGGTAATCAACAGACAGCAGTGGAGGTAATCAACAGACAGCAGTGGAAGTAATCAACAGACAGCGGTGGAGGTAATCAACAGACAGCGGTGGAGGTAATCAACAGACAGCAGTGGAGGTAATCAACAGACAGCGGTGGAGGTAATCAACAGACAGCGGTGGAGGTAATCAACAGACAGCGGTGGAGGTAATCAACAGACAGCGGTGGAGGTAATCAACAGACAGCGGTGGAGGTAATCAACAGACAGCAGTGGAGGTAATCAACAGACAGCGGTGGAGGTAATCAACAGACAGCGGTGGAGGTAATCAACAGACAGCAGTGGAGGTAATCAACAGACAGCGGTGGAGGTAATCAACAGACAGCGGTGGAGGTAATCAACAGACAGCGGTGGAGGTAATCAACAGACAGCGGTGGAGGTAATCAACAGACAGCGGTGGAGGTAATCAACAGACAGCGGTGGAGGTAATCAACAGACAGCGGTGGAGGTAATCAACAGACAGCGGTGGAGGTAATCAACAGACAGCGGTGGAGGTAATCAACAGACAGCGGTGGAGGTAATCAACAGACAGCGGTGGAGGTAATCAACAGACAGCGGTGGAGGTAATCAACAGACAGCGGTGGAGGTAATCAACAGACAGCGGTGGAGGTAATCAACAGACAGCGGTGGAGGTAATCAACAGACAGCGGTGGAGGTAATCAACAGACAGCAGTGGAGGTAATCAACAGACAGCGGTGGAGGTAATCAACAGACAGCGGTGGAGGTAATCAACAGACAGCGGTGGAGGTAATCAACAGACAGGTAATCAACAGACAGCAGTGGAGGTAATCAACAGACAGCGGTGGAGGTAATCAACAGACAGCAGTGGAGGTAATCAACAGACAGCGGTGGAGGTAATCAACAGACAGCGGTGGAGGTAATCAACAGACAGCGGTGGAGGTAATCAACAGACAGCGGTGGAGGTAATCAACAGACAGCGGTGGAGGTAATCAACAGACAGCAGTGGAGGTAATCAACAGACAGCAGTGGAGGTAATCAACAGACAGCGGTGGAGGTAATCAACAGACAGCAGTGGAAGTAATCAACAGACAGCAGTGGAGGTAATCAACAGACAGCAGTGGAGGTAATCAACAGACAGCGGTGGAGGTAATCAACAGACAGCAGTGGAGGTAATCAACAGACAGCGGTGGAGGTAATCAACAGACAGCGGTGGAGGTAATCAACAGACAGCGGTGGAGGTAATCAACAGACAGCGGTGGAGGTAATCAACAGACAGCGGTGGAGGTAATCAACAGACAGCGGTGGAGGTAATCAACAGACAGCGGTGGAGGTAATCAACAGACAGCGGTGGAGGTAATCAACAGACAGCGGTGGAGGTAATCAACAGACAGCGGTGGAGGTAATCAACAGACAGCGGTGGAGGTAATCAACAGACAGCGGTGGAGGTAATCAACAGACAGCAGTGGAGGTAATCAACAGACAGCGGTGGAGGTAATCAACAGACAGCAGTGGAGGTAATCAACAGACAGCGGTGGAGGTAATCAACAGACAGCAGTGGAGGTAATCAACAGACAGCGGTGGAGGTAATCAACAGACAGCGGTGGAGGTAATCAACAGACAGCAGTGGAGGTAATCAACAGACAGCGGTGGAGGTAATCAACAGACAGCGGTGGAGGTAATCAACAGACAGCGGTGGAGGTAATCAACAGACAGCGGTGGAGGTAATCAACAGACAGCAGTGGAGGTAATCAACAGACAGCAGTGGAGGTAATCAACAGACAGCGGTGGAGGTAATCAACAGACAGCGGTGGAGGTAATCAACAGACAGCGGTGGAGGTAATCAACAGACAGCAGTGGAGGTAATCAACAGACAGCGGTGGAGGTAATCAACAGACAGCGGTGGAGGTAATCAACAGACAGGTAATCAACAGACAGCGGTGGAGGTAATCAACAGACAGCAGTGGAGGTAATCAACAGACAGCAGTGGAGGTAATCAACAGACAGCAGTGGAGGTAATCAACAGACAGCAGTGGAGGTAATCAACAGACAGCGGTGGAGGTAATCAACACACAGCAGTGGAGGTAATCAACAGACAGCAGTGGAGGTAATCAACAGACAGCAGTGGAGGTAATCAACAGACAGCAGTGGAGGTAATCAACATACAGCAGTGGAGGTAATCAACATACAGCAGTGGAGGTAATCAACATACAGCAGTGGAGGTAATCAACATACAGCAGTGGAGGTAATCAACACACAGCAGTGGAGGTAATCAACAGACAGCGGTGGAGGTAATCAACAGACAGCGGTGGAGGTAATCAACATACAGCAGTGTAGGTAATCAACATAGAGCAGTGGAGGTAATCAACATACAGCAGTGGAAGTAATCAATATACAGCAGTGGAGGTAATCAACAGACAGCGGTGGAGGTAATCAACACACAGCAGTGGAGGTAATCAACACACAGCAGTGGAGGTAATCAACACACAGCAGTGGAGGTAATCAACATACAGCAGTGGAGGCAATCAACATACAGCAGTGGAGGTAATCAACACACAGCAGTGGAGGTAATCAACATACAGCAGTGAAGGCAATCAACACACAGCAGTGGAGGTAATCACCACACAGCAGTGGAGGTAATCACCACACAGCAGTGGAGGTAATCACCACACAGCAGTGGAGGTAATCACCACACAGCAGTGGAGGTAATCAACACACAGCAGTGGAGGTAATCAACACACAGCAGTGGAGGTAATCAATATACACCAGTGGATGTAATCAACATACAGCAGTGGAGGTAATCAACATACAGCAGTGGAGGTAATCAACATACAGCAGTGGAGGTAATCAACACACAGCAGTGGAGGTAATCAACATACAGCAGTGGAGGTAATCAACACACAGCGGTGGAGGTAATCAACATACAGCAGTGGAGGTAATCAACACACAGCAGTGGAGGTAATCAACACACAGCAGTGGAGGTAATCAAAATACAGCAGTGGAGGTAATCAACACACAGCAGTGGAGTTAATCAACATACAGCAGTGGAGGTAATCAACATACAGCAGTGGAGGTAATCAACAGACAGCGGTGGAGGTAATCAACAGACAGCGGTGGAGGTAATCAGCACACAGCGATGGAGGTAATCAACATACAGCGGTAGAGGTAATCAACATGGAGCAGTGGAGTTAATCAACATACAGCAGTGGAGGTAATCAACACACAGCAGTGGAGGTAATCAACATACAGCAGTGGAGGTAATCAACACACAGCAGTGGAGGTAATCAACACACAGCAGTGGAGGTAATCAACATACAGCAGTGGAGGTAATCAACACACAGCAGTGGAGGTAATCAACACACAGCAGTGGAGGTAATCAACACACAGCGGTGGAGGTAATCAACATACAGCAGTGGAGGTAATCAACACACATCAGTGGAGGTAATCAACACACAGCAGTGGAAATAATCAACATACAGCAGTGGAGGTAATCAACAGAGAGCAGTGGAGGTAATAAACACACAGCGGTGGAGTAATGAACACACAGCAGTGGAGGTAATCAACACACAGCGGAAGAGGTAATCAACAGAGAGCAGTGGAGGTAATCAACATACAGCGGTGGAGGTAATCAACACACAGCAGTGGAGGTAATCAACATACAGCAGTGGAGGTAATCAACAGACAGCAGTGGAGGTAATCAACACACAGCAGTGGAGGTAATCAACAGACAGCAGTGGAGGTAATCAACACACAGCGGTGGAGGTAATCAACACACAGCGGTGGAGGTAATCAACACACAGCGGTGGAGGTAATCAACATACAGCGGTGGAGGTAATCAACATACAGCGGTGGAGGTAATCAACATACAGCAGTGGAGGTAATCAACAGAGAGCAGTGGAGGTAATCAACACACAGCAGTGGAGGTAATCAACACACAGCAGTGGAGGTAATCAACACACAGCAGTTGAGGTAACCAACATACAGCAGTGGAGGTAATCAATATACAGAGGTGGAGGTAATCAACACACAGCGGTTGAGGTAATCAACAGACAACAGTGGAGATAATCAGCATACAGCGGCGGAGGTAATCAACACACAGCGTTGGATTTAATCAACATACAGCAATGGAGGTAATAAACATACAGCGGTGGAGGTAATCAACATACAGCAGTAGAGATAATCAACATACAGCAGTGGAGGTAATCAACACACAGCAGTGGAGGTAATCAACACACAGCAGTGGAGGTAATCAACACACAGCAGTGGAGGTAATCAACACACAGCAGTGGAGGTAATCAACATACAGCAGTGGAGGTAATCAACACACAGCGTTGGATTTAATCAACATACAGCAATGGAGGTAATAAACACACAGCAGTGGAGACAATCAACATACAGCAGTGGAGGTAATCAACATACAGCAGTGGAGGTAATCAACACACAGCATTGGATTTAATCAACATACAGCAATGGAGGTAATAAACACACAGCGGTGAAGGTAATGAACACACAGCAGTGGAGATAATCAACACACAGCAGTGGAGGTAATAAACATACAGCAGTGGAGATAATCAACATACAGCAGTGGAGGTAATCAACATACAGCAGTGGAGGTAATCAACATACAGCGTTGGGGGTAATCAACACACAGCGTTGGAGGTAATCAACACAGCAGTGGAGATAATCAACATACAGCAGTGGAGGCAATCAACATACAGCAGTGGAGGTAATCAACACACAGCAGTGGAGGTAATCAACATACAGCAGTGGAGGTAATCAACACACAGCAGTGGAGGTAATCAACATACAGCAGTGGAGGTAATCAACATACAGCAGTGGAGGTAATCAACACACAGCGGTGGAGGTAATCAACATACAGCAGTGGAGGTAATCAACACACAGCAGTGGAGGTAATCAACACACAGCAGTGGAGGTAATCAACATACAGCAGTGGAGGTAATCAACATACAGCAGTGGAGGTAATCAACATACAGCAGTGGAGGTAATCAACATACAGCAGTGGAGGTAATCAACACACAGCAGTGGAGGTAATCAACATACAGCAGTGGAGGTAATCAACATACAGCAGTGGAGGTAATCAACACACAGCAGTGGAGTTAATCAACATACAGCAGTGGAGGTAATCAACACACAGCAGTGGAGATAATCAACACACAGCAGTGGAGATAATCAACACACAGCAGTGGAGATAATCAACACACAGCGGTGGAGATAATCAACACACAGCAGTGGAGATAATCAACACACAGCAGTGGAGATAATCAACACACAGCAGTGGAGATAATCAACACACAGCAGTGGAGATAATCAACACACAGCAGTGGAGGTAATCAACATACAGCAGTGGAGGTAATCAACATACAGCAGTGGAGGTAATCAACACACAGCAGTGGAGGTAATCAACACACAGCAGTGGAGGTAATCAACAGACAGCAGTGGAGGTAATCAACACACAGCAGTGGAGGTAATCAACATACAGCAGTGGAGGTAATCAACAGACAGCGGTGGAGGTAATCAACATACAGCAGTGGAGGTAATCAACATACAGCAGTGGAGGTAATCAACATACAGCAGTGGAGGTAATCAACATACAGCAGTGGAGGTAATCAACATACAGCAGTGGAGGTAATCAACATACAGCAGTGGAGGTAATCAACATACAGCAGTGGAGGTAATCAACATAGAGCAGTGGAGGTAATCAACATACAGCAGTGGAGGTAATCAACATACAGCAGTGGAGGTAATCAACAGACAGCGGTGGAGGTAATCAACACACAGCAGTGGAGGTAATCAACACACAGCAGTGGAGGTAATCAACACACAGCAGTGGAGGTAATCAACATACAGCAGTGGAGGCAATCAACATACAGCGGTGGAGGTAATCAACACACAGCAGTGGAGGTAATCAACATACAGCAGTGGAGGCAATCAACACACAGCAGTGGAGGTAATCAACATACAGCAGTGGAGGTAATCAACACACAGCAGTGGAGGTAATTAACATACAGCAGTGGAGGTAATCAACACACAGCAGTGGAGGTAATCAACATACAGCAGTGGAGGTAATCAACACACAGCAGTGGAGGTAATCAATATACACCAGTGGAGGTAATCAACACACAGCAGTGGAGGTAATCAACATACAGCAGTGGAGGTAATCAACATACAGCAGTGGAGGTAATCAACACACAGCAGTGGAGGTAATCAACATACAGCAGTGGAGGTAATCAACACACAGCAGTGGAGGTAATCAACATACAGCAGTGGAGGTAATCAACACACAGCAGTGGAGGTAATCAACACACAGCAGTGGAGGTAATCAACATACAGCAGTGGAGGTAATCAACATACAGCAGTGGAGGTAATCAACACACAGCAGTGGAGGTAATCAACAGACAGCGGTGGAGGTAATCAACAGACAGCGGTGGAGGTAATCAACAGCCAGCAGTGGAGGTAATTAACACACAGCGGTGGAGATAATCAACACACAGCAGTGGAGGTAATCAACACACAGCGGTGGAGGTAATCAGCATACAGCGGTAGAGGTAATCAACATACAGCAGTGGAGGTAATCAACACACAGCGATGGAGGTAATCAACATACAGCGGTAGAGGTAATCAACATAGAGCAGTGGAGTTAATCAACAGAGAGCAGTGGAGGTAATCAACATACAGCAGTGGAGGTAATCAACATACAGCAGTGGAGGTAATCAACACACAGCGATGGAGGTAATCAACATACAGCGGTAGAGGTAATCAACATAGAGCAGTGGAGTTAATCAACAGAGAGCAGTGGAGGTAATCAACATACAGCAGTGGAGGTAATCAACATACAGTGGTTGAGGTAATCAACACACAGCGGTGAAGGTAATCAACACACAGCAGTGGAGGTAATCAACACACAGCGGTGGAGGTAATCAACATACAGCAGTGGAGGTAATCAACATACAGCAGTGGAGGTAATCAACACACAGCAGTGGAGGTAATCAACAGACAGCAGTGGAGGTAATCATTATACAGCAGTGGAGGTAATCAACACACAGCAGTGGAGGTAATCAACAGACAGCAGTGGAGGTAATCAACATACAGCAGTGAAGGTAATCAACATACAGCAGTGGAGGTAATCAACATACAGCAGGTGAGGTAATCAACACACAGCAGTGGAGGTAATCAACACACAGCAGTGGAGGTAATCAACATACAGCAGTGGAGGTAATCAACACACAGCAGTGGAGGTAATCAACACACAGCAGTGGAGGTAATCAACACACAGCGGTGGAGGTAATCAACATACAGCAGTGGAGGTAATCAACACACAGCAGTGGAGGTAATCAACACACAGCAGTGGAAATAATCAACATACAGCAGTGGAGGTAATCAACACACAGCGGTGGAGGTAATCAATATACAGCAGTGGAGGTAATTAACATACAGCGGTGGAGGTAATCAACACACAGCAGTGGAGATAATCAACATACAGCAGTGGAGATAATCAACATACAGCAGTGGAGGTAATCAACATACAGCAATGGAGGTAATCAACACAGCGGTGGAGGTAATCAACATACAGCAGTCAAGGTAATCAACACACAGCAGTGGAGGTAATCAACATACAGCAGTGGAGGTAATCAACATACAGCGGTGGAGGTAATCAGCACACAGCAGTGCAGATAATCAACATACAGCAGTGGAGGTAATCAACAGAGAGCAGTGGAGGTAATCAACACACAACGGTGGAGGTAATCAACAGAGAGCAGTGGAATTAATCAACACACAGCGGTGGAGGTAATAAACAGAGAGCAGTGGAGGTAATCAACATACAGCGGTGGAGGTAATCAACAGAGAGTAGTGGAGGTAATCAACACACAGCAGTGGAGGTAATTAACAGACAGCGGTGGAGGTAATCAACATACAGCGGTGGAGGTAATCAACACACAGCGGTGGAGGTAATCAACATACAGCGGTGGAGGTAATCAACACACAGCAGTGGAGATAATCAACATACAGCGGTGGAGGTAATCAACACACAGCAGTGGAGGTAATCAACACACAGCGGTGGAGGTAATCAACACACAGCGGTGGAGGTAATCAACAGAGAGCAGTGGATTTAATCAACAGACAGCGGTGGAGGTAATCCACACAGCAGTGGAGGTAATCAACACACAGTGGCGGAGGTAATCAACAGAGAGCAGTGGAGGTAATCAACATACAGCGGTGGAGGTAATCAACACACAGCGTTGGATTTAATCAACATACAGCAATGGAGGTAATAAACACACAGCGTTGGATTTAATCAACAGACAGCGGTGGAGGTAATCAACACACAGCAGTGGAGGTAATCAACACACAGCGGTGGAGGTAATCAACAGAGAGCAGTGGAGGTAATCAACACACAGCGGTGGAGGTAATCAACAGAGAGCAGTGGAGGTAATCAACTTACAGCAGTGGAGGTAATCAACACACAGCGGTAGAGGTAGTCAACAGAGAGCAGTGGAGGTAATCAACACACAGCGGTGGAGGTAATCAACATACAGCGGTGGAGGTAATCAACACACAGCGTTGGATTTAATCAACATACAGCAATGGAGGTAATAAACACACAGCGGTGGAGGTAATGAACACACAGCAGTGGAGATAATCAACACACAGCAGTGGAGGTAATAAACATACAGCAGTGGAGGTAATCAACTCACAGCGTTGGATTTAATCAACATACAGCAATGGAGGTAATAAACATACAGCGGTGGAGGTAATGAACACACAGCAGTGGAGATAATCAACACACAGCAGTGGAGGTAATAAACATACAGCAGTGGAGATAATAAACATACAGCAGTGGAGATAATCAACATACAGCGGTGGAGGTAATCAACACACAGCGGTGGAGGTAATCAACATACAGCGGTGGAGGTAATCAACAGACAGCAGTGGAGGTAATAAACACACAGTGGTGGAGGTAATGAACACACAGCAGTGGAGATAATCAACACACAGCAGTGGAGGTAATAAACATACAGCAGTGGAGATAATCAACATACAGCAGTGGAGGTAATCAACATACAGCAGTGGAGGTAATAAGCACACAGCAGTGGATTTAATCAACATACAGCGGTGGAGGTAATCAACACACAGCAGTGGAGGTAATCAACATACAGCGGTGGAGGTAATAAGCACACAGCAGTGAATTTATTCAACATACAGCGGTGGAGGTAATCAACATACAGCGGTGGAGGTAATCAACATACAGCGGTGGAGGTAATCAACACACAGCAGTGGAGATAATCAACATACAGCGGTGGAGGTAATAAGCACACAGCAGTGAATTTATTCAACATACAGCGGTGGAGGTAATCAACATACAGCAGTGGAGGTAATCAACATACAGCGGTGGAGGTAATCAACATACAGCGGTGGAGGTAATCAACACACAGCAGTGGAGATAATCATTATACAGCAGTGGAGGTAATCAACAGACAGCGGTGGAGGTAATCAACAGACAGGGGTGGATGTAATCAACAGACAGTGGCGTAGAAATATCAGTGATGATGTCAATGATTTCATTACACTTACACGATGAAACACGGCAATGTAGTGATTTAGATCGATCTTCGAAACTGATCGAATTCCAGGCGGCAGGCAGCCATGGGGTGGGCCAGGCAGCACTGAAGCAGATGTGACGGACTGCTGCTGGAGTGGCGGTCTGCGTAATTTAAGACATTGTTCAGCTAAACGGAACAAAGATCAGTTTAGATAGCGCATATTGCTGTCCATGACGGTAGACATGCTTTTGCTGGCCTACGACCTATGACGATACGATTTCTCTTTGTGTTCCCACCCCAAAACTATAACAGATTACGTCCTAGATGTAATGGATTGTCCCTAGGGTAAAACCCTGCCCTTGCATAAAATGTCATTAGAATCCATTTGCACCTTTAATGTTGCACAGTCAATAACGAACGTTCGCCCGCGCGCACCAAGGGACAGAAAAACAGAACCTACTTGGCAGACGTAATAATGTTCGGAACAAGGTCAGGAAACAGAAATGCAATAAGGGTTTCGTCCCTTTGAAATACAGAAAGCCGAGCTATTTTCTGTGCAGGTAACTGCATGGTTATACAGTCAAGATGCTAAAGTCACTCACGGAATTTAAAAAAAAGATGCATGCTATGGCTGGAAACAACTGGGGGAGAAGAATAAACGCAAATCTGAACTCAACGAGAAATGAGTACCGGAAACCAACACGAAATTGAGCATCATGGATTAGCAGTTGCGAGTTCGCCGTCGCTTGAGTTGCAGAAAAAAAATAGATTAAAAGTTTCTAAGTTCATTGGGGAATAAATGTCCTCCAGTAAATTTCTGGCCGCACCAAGGAACAACACAACGCCCTGGCATGGTATCGTGGCATGACTAGATCAGCCAGAGATGTGAACACATGTGCGGAGACAGCGAATGTCATCGCTTTACTGGAAACCGCCAAAGCCAAGGGAGGTAACTCACCTTTGTTCCCATTGCGTTTGTTCGTACAACCTATCAAAGCTGACAGCATAAGCCTCTTTAGCCTTTTGCTAATTTCATAATGGCTCTCGTAAGTGTGCTTTTCACGCAAAGAACATTTAGGAACCATATGGTAATGACCGCCGTGTATCAAGGTGTGGAAGAAATTACATAACCATGATGTATTTATCAATAATTCGTATGCATCGTCTGTATGGTCTCTTTTGCGCTGCTCTGTAATGAGTACGCTCTGAAAAATTTGAGATCTGTCTTCGTTATGAATGCAAGAGGGCTGTTGCCAGAACAGAAAACACAT
>JAWQFJ010002881.1:140613-143113 GCA_034096865.1 Theodoxus fluviatilis | reverse complement strand
GCAGGAGGGGAGACTACTGGATATGGGGCTGCCAGGAGCTGACTATGCACCCATGCAGGAGGGGAGACTACTGGGTATTGGGGCTGCCAGGAGCTGACTATGCACTCATACAGGAGGGGAGACTACTGGATGTGGGCTGCCAGGAGCTGACTATGCACTCATACAGGAGGGGAGACTAGTGGATATGGGGCTGCCAGGAGCTGGTGATCTACATAACAATTGTAACTGTTCTGGCTTGCCCGTCGGCCTCGATAACGACCTTTCAGTAGTCCGCGGACTGAGGGGACGCGGCAGATGCGTGTGGGTGCGCAGACGGCGCATGGAAGGTTCTTGAACAATGAGGAAGGAAAATGGTGGACGGCAGCAGCAGGCTGTTGGCTCGAGGCTTTCATAGCCAGCCGCTTTTGCTCAGCTGCGCTGGTCCTGTTGTGGGCCAATGTCAGAGAGACCTGGTGGATGGTGCATCGCCAGCAGGCCCTGACCCACGCAGTCACCTCCCATGTGTTAGGGTCGATGTGAAATGCGCTTAGAGAAGACACCTGGGCCCGTATGCATGAGAAAAAAGGGAAAATTCATCCTGAGCAAGACCAAACTACTAAAGTAAATACTTTTGAAGTTACATCAGGCGTTACTTGCTACGCATGGGCGTATAGTTGCGTTGTAGTTGTAACTGTAGAGGTGTGTAGTAACTAACTAGGAGAAAGTCCGGGAATCCTGTCCGAATGCGCATGTGCAAGCGCCTTTGCCTGTCGTTTGCTTGTTGGCAGAAAACGCATTATGTGCGCATGCAAGTCCTCGTGCAACTCATCTGCAGTTTCCAATATTTCATGGCGATGAAATATATATACATATATATTTTTACTTCATCATCGAACGAATTCAATCGGATTCGTGGGGTCAATATTCTGTCCTGTCTCCTTTGTTGCATTTGCCGATCGAACACGTACGCACGTGCACGCTGCCTTCGTTCGTGTTGACACAATTTTACGTTCTCGCTCCAGCCCCTGCTCGCACATTTCTCACGAAACTCGTGAAACCCTGGCCAACGTCGACACACGATTTTTTTCTTCACAATACGAAATGTAGAACTTTTGCCTTGTTTTGTTCTGCTTTGTTTTGTATTATATTTCCATGATTACAAGTGCTGCCCTCAAAACAACAACAACAACAATAACAATAAAAACAATTTACGGCCATCCAGACTGTGTAGGCTATGTAGGGCCAATGACACGAAAATCACTAGAGCTGGTTAGAGTTCATGAAGGTCAAGTCTCGGTTTCCTCACTTACGCGTCTTTTACGAATCGCGTAGGGAGACACAGTGGCTGCATTCTTACCATCCCCAATAACCACAGGGGGACCGCAGCGGCGGGTTCCTCAGGACTAGTAGCAAAGTCAGTCAAAGGCAATCCAACTGAGGCGCATTTCTCAGGACTAGGACTTGCTAGCAAAGTCAGTCAAAGGCAATCCAACTGAGGCGCATTTCTCAGGACTAGGACTTGCTAGCAAAGTCAGTCAAAGGCAATCCAACTGAGGCGCGTTTCTCAGGACTAGGACACGCTAGCAAAGTTAGTCAAAGGCAATCCAACTGAGGCGCGTTTCTCAGGACTAGGACACGCTAGCAAAGTTAGTCAAAGGCAATCCAACTGAGGCGCGTTTCTCAGGACTAGGACACGCTAGCAAAGTTAGTCAAAGGCAATCCCAACTGAGGCGCGTTTCTCAGGACTAGGACACGCTAGCAAAGTTAGTCCAAGGCAATCCAACTGAGGCGCGTTTCTCAGGACTAGGACACGCTAGCAAAGTTAGTCAAAGGCAATCCAACTGAGGCGCGTTTCTCAGGACTAGGACACGCTAGCAAAGTTAGTCAAAGGCAATCCAACTGAGGCGCGTTTCTCAGGACTAGGACACGCTAGCAAAGTTAGTCAAAGGCAATCCAACTGAGGCGCGTTTCTCAGGACTAGGACACGCTAGCAAAGTTAGTCAAAGGCAATCCAACTGAGGCGCGTTTCTCAGGACTAGGATACGCTAGCAAAGTTAGTCAAAGGCAATCCAACTGAGGCGCGTTTCTCAGGACTAGGACACGCTAGCAAAGTTAGTCAAAGGCAATCCAACTGAGGCGCGTTTCTCAGGACTAGGACACGCTAGCAAAGTTAGTCAAAGGCAATCCAACTGAGGCGCGTTTCTCAGGACTAGGATACGCTAGCAAAGTTAGTCAAAGGCAATCCAACTGAGGCGCGCTTCTCAGGACTAGAATACGCTTGCAAAGTCAGCCAAAGACAATCCAACTGAGGTGTAAAACTGCAGTGTCGCTCGCCCAAAGGACGAGTAATTGAAGAAAGAAAAGATAAAATAAAACACTTTGACGCTGATTGCCACAGTCATGGAGTGGGAGGACAATAGGAATCTCGCTCAAACTGATTTTGACTTGTCACGTGACCGAAATGTGACAGTTAAAAACAGCATTGAAGTGCTTTATTTTGTATTTGATACTCTTTTTCAAA
>JAWQFJ010002881.1:135613-138113 GCA_034096865.1 Theodoxus fluviatilis | reverse complement strand
TTTTGTATTCTGCTGATCACCTCACGACTTTATATGTATTGCCGTCAAGCGATTTTATTCTGAAAGTAAGCAGCAAGTGCTTGCGTGCGTGTGCGTGCGCGCGCGCATGTGTGTGTGTGAGTGTGTGCGCATACGTGCACATGTGTGTATGCGTGTGAATGCGTGCGTGCGTGCGCGCGCATTCCCGCAGCCAATAGAAACATGCATTTCGCGCTTACCGTTCGGACGCCAGCGCTTCCATTTTACCCCTGGGCATACATCTTGAGGCCGCAACAGTTACCAGGGACAGATGATTTTTTTAAACTCACAGTGCACTTGTCTCTCTCACCTGTGTCACCTGCTTCTAATGTTGGAGTGATGATAGATGTGGACTGATGACCAAGGGTTAACGGCATGCGGGTTTGAGCATTCATCATTCGGTGAAAATCGCAATATAAAAAGGCGCTTTAACCTTAGCCGGAATCGGGCACCCGCGAAGTGCAACCGTTCGCAACCATGGGCATGCTTGCTGGAGACTCCCACTGAACACGTACCCGACGGGAATCAATGAAAGTTTACATTTCGGAGAGACTTCCTCAGGTGGGCCACACTAGTGCGGTAGTGGACTCGTTGGAAGAGAGGGCTGCGGTAACGACAGCGAAAATTCAGGGGTGGGGGGAAGAAATGTAAAAATTGTGCACAAAGGTCCTATTTGCAGGATTTTGTCCAAAACATGACACTCGCAGCAGTCTGCAAGGTGATGCGGCCCTGTATCGAGCATAAACGCTCTGATTCAGATGCCAGGGCCCGCTAGCTTGTGTGGCTCGCAACCCTCTCTTCAGACGAGTTCGCTAGTGAGGCCCTCTAGAGGAAGACATGTCTATATTTCTCCCTGAGCACCAACCAATGGTGAAAGACTGTAAACTAAGAAGGCAGCTCTACTTTTAATGAAATTTTGCACTCGCGAAGAGCAAACTCGCTCTTATCTTACCTCATACGCATGGCGAAAACAGATCGAAGCTTCTATTTCTTCCCAGACCTTTTTGATATATGCAGGTTGAATCTTCCAGCACTGTAATACTCGAGTGCCACATCCGGCCGGAGATGCGTGATGTCCTCTCCAGGGCATGCTCCAGTAGCTAGGCCACGGCCTGCTCCAGTAGCTCAGCCAGGGGCCTGCTCCAGTAGCTCAGCCAGGGGCCTGCTCCAGTAGCTCCGCCAGGACCTGCTCCAGTAGCTCAGCCAGGGACCTGCTCCAGTAGCTCAGACAGGGGCCTGCTCCAGTAGCTCAGTCAGGGGCCTGCTCCAGTAGCTCAGCCAGGGGCCTGCTCCAGTAGCTCAGCCAGGACCTGCTCCAGTAGCTCAGCCAGAGGCCTGCTTCAGTAGCTCAGCCAGGGGTCTGCTACAGTAGCTCAGCCAGAGGCCTGCTCCAGTAGCTCAGCCAGGGGCCTGCTCCAGTAACTCAGCCAGGGGCCTGCTCCAGTAGCTCAGCCAGGGACCTGCTACAGTAGCTCAGACAGGGGCCTGCTCCAGTAGCTCAGACAGGGGCCTGCTTCAGTAGCTCCGCCAGGGGCCTGCTACAGTAGTTCAGCCAGGGGTCTGCTCCAGTAGCTCAGCCAGGAGCCTGCTCCAGTAGCTCAGCCAGGGGCCTGCTCCAGTAGCTCAGCCAGGGACCTGCTCCAGTAGCTCAGCCAGGGGCCTGCTCCAGTAGCTCAGCCAGGACCAGCTCCAGTAGCTCAGCCAAGGGCCTGCTTCAGTAGTGTTGCGGGGGGGGGGGGCGGGGGGGGGTTGGTTATGCAAACAAAACCATGAAAACCAAAATTAATGGAAGGACACTAGTGTGCTGACTGAAAACGAAATGCATACACGTGGTTACACACAGCCAATTGCAAACAAAAACCATGAAACCCAAACGGACAGGCAAGGCAGGCAGGTCAGGCAGTCGTCGGGCTATGGCAACGGAGCGGACAACTCAAGACATCTCATGACCACACGCAGCTCGTACTGCCCAACAAACACCGCCAGTCGTCAGCAAATGCAAGGCAAATGAAATTGATAGTGAAAGAACGATCATTATGAAAACACAACTTGGGCTAACTGATAGATCATGTTTTACTGGAAAACTTGGTTGGGTGAGCGCGAAGTGAGAGCGACAACAAAGGAAATCTTCGTTTCGGGAAGAAGGACGAAGGATCTCAGTCGACAACGTACGGTCGCTTCGCTAACTCTCTCTCTCTCTCCCTCTCTCTCTCTCTCTCTCGCCTCTTCTCTTCTCACTCTCCTCTCTCTCTCTCAAATATCAGTTGTAACTAACTTATTATACGCCCACGTGAGAGTTTCCACAATCGCACAAATACGTGGACAAAGTTGTCTCCCCCACCTTGACCCACAAGCCTCACGCGGCAGCGTCCAAGGTAGGACTCCCTACTAGACGGTTCAACAAGCCGCAAACCTTCCCGCCTATTGCTCGGGTTTTGGGCCGCCAACACAGCAAAACCAAGCAAAAAATTAATGCGAAGAT
>JAWQFJ010002881.1:122446-124946 GCA_034096865.1 Theodoxus fluviatilis | reverse complement strand
GTTTATTTATTCGTTCGTTCATTCATTCATTCATTCACTATTCATGCATTCATTCGTTCATTCATTCATTCGTTCAATCATTCATTCGTTCATTCATTCATTTATCCATCCATCCGTCCATCCATGATTTATTCATTCACTCATTTATCCATTCATTCATCCATCTATCCATCCATGCATTTATTCATTCACTCATTTATCCATTCATTTGTTCATTCTCTCATTCGTTCACTCTCTGCACACGCCAGGGCACGGATGGACGCATCTCCAAGGAGCAGTTTGAGGAGCTGTGGACCGAGTATTTCATCTCGGACGATCCCAGCGCCAAGGGCAACTACCTCTTTGGCCTACCCCGTCTCTGAGCAGCCCCCCCCCCCCTCATGCCCCCCACTACAGGGGGGGCTTTCTCCCTCTTGACCGCGGGGCGTGACTCTCCCCAACCCCCTCCTCCCTCCCCCCCCCCCCCCCCCTCTGTATTTTGCCAGGAGTGCAGTGTGAGGACGTGGGTATTTTTCACTGTGTTGCAGATTCAAGTCTTGGCTTTGGAGTTTTTTCCCAGTAGCTCAGTAGTCGTCACGTGACGTGACGTGACGTAACGTAACGTAACGTAACGTAAGCCAGCCACGCTGGAAGGTGTCACTGGTCCGTGTTCGTTGCTAGCCTGTTTCCCTGGGAGTGGAGAACTGTGTGTCAAGAGGAGAAGGAGTTTGTCGTGTGTGCCGATTCTTGGGCTGTCCGTTTGAAGAGCCGGATGAAGATCCATATATCCATCCCCCTTCCCCCATTTTCTTCTTTAAAAGCATCGTTGCATTTCTGAGTCATTATCATTATTCTTATCACTATTGGTGTTAAAACATGGAGAGAAAAACAACAACAACTCGGTGTACATGTTAAGCCATTTTGTTGATTCGTTACGCTGCTTGTGATCATTCCTTGTAGCTTTTAGGTGTTTGGATTTTTTTATTTTGAATTTGATGTAGCAATCTGTATGTTAGCTTATAGTTGTTGTGCATGTACATTTCTGAAGGAAGACATTATTACTAAGATTTTGTTTTGGTAGCTACTGTCGAGTTTATTCTAAATCGAGAATTTTTTTTACCCAGAAGGTTTCGATTTTATATTAATTGCAACTCTTAGAAGACATATTACGACATTTGTTTATGGAAGGGAAAACATCTCAATATCCTCTAAGATGTTTGGATTTTCACATTGATGAAAGAGTGGAACATTCTAAATGAAAGAAAAATCCTGAATTAGGCGTTTTGCGAATTGAACATTCTGCACCTCATGAAACCCTGTTTCGGCTTGTGAAAAAAAAACAGAACTAAATTGGGACAAGTTTGGGAAAACTAGGACTAGCGTCTGGAAAGTGACGTCAGCACGGAAACAGTTGGACTGGAAAAGACTATTTTGGGAAACTGGAATTCGAACGAATGGAAACACGGGTGTTCCGGATAGCTGGAAAAGAAAGCCACGACAGATTTCCTGGAATTTTCATATCTTGCTTTCTCCATATTCATGTAGTCGTAGCTTTTGGTGATTCCTGGGAAACTTGTACGTACATTGCACTTGGTGACCCCTCTCTGCTCTTCTTTCTACCTTTATATATATACAGATATATATACAGATATATATACAGATATATATACAGATATATATACAGATATATATACACATACACCTCGTCATATTTGCCTTGGCCCTCGTCAACTGGTCTGAGGTATGAAAAAGGAATTGACAAGCTTATCGGCTCTACAAAAAAGAAAAAAATCCTGGATGGATGGATTGATGGATAATATCAAACCGGTCTGAGATGTTTAGTGGATATCATACTGAGCGCCCATACCAAGTTGAAAACTAAATTTTGCATTGTACAAAAATATTTCTGTATGAGTAATAAAAAAAAACTGACATTACAACCGTTATTTGATGTGTAGGAGTACTTTGAAATGACCACACAGGAAACAGAAATTCGAAAGAACAAGAAAATGTAAAAATTCTGAAAATAATCGATACTAACTTTAAAGATGGAATTCATAAGCATTGTAATCTTTAGAAGTACTTTCTGCAGATCACGAAGGATATTTGCTGAATTTCTGGAAAGAAGTTAAAAATGCAAATAAGGAAACTGAATATATTAGATTATACTTACACTTTCAAATGTTATTTCAAATGCTACAGATATTATTTCAGTTCGTAATGAGAAATACTTAAGCATCAATAACTACACATTCGAATATGCCAGATGATGTAAACTCCTTCAGACAGTTCTCATTCAGCAACAACATCATGGCTATTTATAGCCTCACGCTCAGAAGATCTAATGAGTGTTCACCGCCGGTGTAACCAAGCTAGGCCGACGACGTTTTTAGGCCGACAGAGTTGACTCCTCGCCTTTTGCACCTCCCGCTAGCCACCTTCTCCCGTTGCACAGTTTTCCAGTTTACATCTTTGTATTTCATATATGGCGTGTTCGATTTACCACTTTTTCTATTTTCAG
>JAWQFJ010002881.1:99946-114946 GCA_034096865.1 Theodoxus fluviatilis | reverse complement strand
AAGGAAGCGTCGGCGCTGCGGGAAGGATAAAGAGACAGAAGATGGCTTAAAGCGGTGGTTCGACTCTATCCAAGCGCGCAACACACCTGTAAACGGCCCAATCCTGTGTCAGAAGGCGGAACAGATTGCTTCCCAGCTTGGTCGCTCCGAATTCAAAGCTACAAATGGGTGGTTTAACAGGTGGAAGAAACGCAACGGCTTGGTGAAGCGGGAAGTGCCGGTTAATAAAAACGCCGCTTATTAAAAACACTTTTGTTCGGTCCCAATGTGTTTTTAATAAGCGGCGACTACTGTATATACACAATCGCACGTGCTTAAGGCAGTTTACAACCTTATAGACACGTTCGCGCTAAAAGTAGTTCTCAAATGATTTCCTGAAAATCTCATAGATTAGTTTTATTAGAACACCAAATTTGTGTTTATCTATCGGGATAAATAATTGGAGTGAAATAGAATCGCCTCTTTTTACTCTCAATGGTCTTCTGATCATGTTGAATTTTGATTGGTAGAATCATTGGAATGTGGATTCGAAGTCACGTGACCAACCTGTGTCAGAGATAGTATTACATCTCTGTGTTCAGAATGTGGCTGGAGTTGCACCTGGCAGACGAACTTCTTGGAGTTGTTCGGGGGGGGGGGGGGGGGGGGGGGGGTTAGATCTCTGTCTGACGCTGACCCGAGTCTGAGATCTAAGTACAGTTGCACGATCCTGCTCCTTGTGTTCCTCGGATGGCTTTTCTTCTGAGACGAGTGTGAGGCTCGACCTGACCGATGCGTTCATACGGCGCAGTTCGTGGAGAACTTCCCTGACGCAGCTCGGCACATCCTCTTCATTTACTGATGTGGTGTCTGGACCGTCTGACAGAGAATGGTTCACTGTCAAACCATCACCTGTGTCAGAGTCCTTTTTCCCAGCTGTTTCTGTGCACTTGCCGAACTGTTCGTGCTCATCAATTGCCGGGAGGTCAGAGGTCAAACGCGATTTGTCTTCTGTTGTCACTGTGTGCTCGGATTCAAGTACGACTTCGGGATTAGCACCAGAATCACGATCTTCAAGCAGCGCGTCAGAAGGGTAAGTCATTGATATGTTTCTTGACTCACGGTATAGTTGAGCTCGTTGCCTGTCCCGATGTAATTGCGCTGGAGGTTTTCTCTTCCACGTTCCTTGTAAGCCCGTGCGCTGTGGTAATGGCTGACCGTGAGTGAAGCGCAGCACGACGACTGTTTGTCTTGCCAAACCGTCCACTTTCCATGAAGACAGCATTTCTATAGCCAGAAGTGTTGACATTACGCCCTCTACAGCAGCTGGGAGTCAAGTAACTGGCATTGTTTTCTACTTTGACGAAGAAGCTTCAAAAACGTCAGGAGCAAAGCGCAGACGTGCTGCTCGGATGGCCAGAGCAGGGAGAGTGAGAGAGAGAGAGAGAGAGAGAGAGAGAGAGAGAGAGAGAGAGAGAGAGAGAGAGAGAGAGAGAGATTTGATTGATTGACAATTATTCCACACCTGAAGTTCTCGTGTCTGCCCTAACTCTGCAGAGTATTGACTCATTACGACCGGGAACATCTAAAAATATTTCACTGTTGCACTTTAGCAGATCGCGCCTAGAGGGAGGAGGAGGAAGGAGGGAGGGAGGAGGAGGAAGGTGAGGGAGGGAGGGAGGATGAGGAAGGTGAGGGAGGGAGGAGGAGGAGGAAGGAGGGAGGGAGGAAGAGGAAGGAGAGAGGGAGGAGGAGGAAGGAGGGAGGGAGGAGGAGGAAGGAGGGAGGGAGGAGGAGGAAGGAGGGAGGGAGGAGGAGGAAGGAGGGAGGGAGGAAGAGGGAGGGAGGAGGAGGAAGGAGGGAGGGAGGAAGAGGAGGGAGAGAGGGAGGAGGAGGAAATAGGGAGGAGGAGGAGGAGGAGGAGGAGGAGGAGGAGGAGGAGGAGGAGGAGGAGGAAGGGAGGGAGGGAGGGAGGGAGGAGGGAGTGAGGGAGGAGGAAAGAGGGAGGAGGAGGAGGAGGAGGAGGAGGAGGAGGAGGAGGTAGGGAGGAGGAGGAGGTAGGGAGGAGGAGGAGGTAGGGAGGAGGAGGAAGGAGGGAGGGAGGAAGGAGGAAGGAGGGAGGGAGGAGGAGGAAGGAGGGAGGCATGAGGAGGAAGAAGGGAGGGGGGGAGGAGGAGGAGGAAGAGGGAGGGAGGAGGAGGAGGAGGAGGAGGAGGAGCAGCAGCAGCAGCAGCAGGAGGAACAGGAGGATGAGCAGAAGGAGGAGCAGGAGGAGGAGGAGGAGGAGGAGGAGGAGGGAGGGAGGGAGGGAGGGAGGGAGGGAGGGAGGGAGGGAGGGAAGGGAGGGAGGGAGGAGGGAGGGAGGGAGGAGGGAGAAAGGGAGGAGGGAGGGAGGGAGGAGGGAGGGAGGGGGGAGGGAAGGAGGAAGGAGGAAAGAGGGGGAAGAATGAGGAGGAGGAGGAGGAGGAGGAGGAGGAGGAGGAGGAGGAGGAGGAGGAGGAGGAGAAGGAGGAGGAGGAGAAGGAGAAGGAAGGGAGAAAGGAGGAGGAGGAGGGAGAAAGGAGGAGGAGGAGGGAGAAAGGAGGAGGAGGAGGGAGAAAGGAGGAGGAGGAGGAGGAGGAGGAGGAGGAGGAGGACGAGGAGGAGGAGGAGGAGGAGGAGGAGGAGGAGGAGGAGGAGGAGGAGGAGGAAGGAGGAAGGAGGAAGGAGAAAGGAGAAAGAAGAAAGGAGGAGGAGGAGGAGGAGGAGGAGGGAGGGAGGGAGGAGGGAGGAAGGAGGAGGGAGGAGGGAGGAAGGAGGAGGGAGGAAGGAGGGAGGAAGGAGGAGGAGAGGTTGAGGTGGAACAAGTTCTCGAACAGGAAGACGGCGAGACATAACGACGAAAACACACATGTCACTTGAAAATCTGATTTCACCCATCATGCTGTTGCTTGTAAAACTAAGTGCATTGTCAACATTTTATAATTTTCCTTCGAAAGCAAGGAACAAACAGCGTCAGAAATTAAACAATAAACAATAACAACGACGACAACAAAAACAAAATACAGTGTGGAATCGTCTTCTGTTTCAGCCATCCCTTTCCAAGGCACCGACTTCCGATATCAAACGGAAGTGACGTACCTGTGCAACCCTGGCTTCGAGTCTAAAAATAACCCCATGACCCGACAGTGCCTCTCGAACGGCTCTAGGACACCCTTTGAAGTTGTCTGCACGGGTGAGAGGGAAGGGGGGGGGGGGGGGGGGGCGGGGGGCGGGGGGGGGGATGAAAGATGGAGGGAAGAAAGGGTTGTTAAAGGGAGAGAAAGATCAGAAAATATAATAGTCGGGGGTGGGTGGGGGATGTTTCCTTCATGTAACTGAACTTTCGATGACACTTTTTATGACATTAACGAGAGATGTATATACGTTCACAGAAAACAGTCGTGGATAATACATGGCATTCATCAAAGATACTTTTATGACAAGAAAAATATTTAGATTATGGTAAAACCGACTTCTAAGAATTCATGTCGTCATCCTCCTCTGTTTTGTAGCATTTCTGATCCTGCTTGACTTCACTCTGAGATCGAAGTGTAGGGCAATGGACCTCATGCACGAGTCAGCAGCGAATGTGTTACGCGAGTTATCTCCCCTGAAATCAGGACCATGATCGAAGATGGCGACAATGGAAACAAAGCGAGTGACTGTGAGTGTGTGGGTATGTTTGTGCATGTGTGCGCGCATTGTGAGTGAGGGAGTGTGCGTTGAACTTTCAACTTATCTCCCATGAATCCTGGCATTCTCAGGAGGCCACTGTGCCCACTTGGCATGACCTGCTGTTGGCTTGCCGGTCTCTTTATTATGTTGTTTTGTTTTGTCTGGTCAAGCCTTTGAACTGGGATATTGTGACGAACCAAAGTCTGTCTTGTGTGGTAGTCATTTGACTTACATTGGAGTTTCGTCGTGATTTGTGCATTGATGGTGGAATATAGATTTGTGCTGTGGAGATGGAGTGTTGGTGATTTGTGCTTTGGAGGAGGATTGACTTGTGCTTTCTTTCAATAGTAAAAAGGGGCATGCATGCTGATTTTTCACTTTATTTTCTTTTTATTCCTTGGATGTTTCTCCACCTTAATGGAAAAGTGTTTGATAATTTCTATTCATCATATTTCACAATTCTATAGATTTTGGAGGATGTTGTTTTTTAAAATAGAGTTGTGTAGAGTGCAGGAGTGGAGTACCACAGTATGAGTTCTGTGCGGCATTTGCACCTATTTACTTATAATTTTTGCAAAATCTATTGTGGCCAAATTATGTGGTTTTTGTGTGGTGGGAAATTATTTCCCTAAATCTGTTGAGTTTTACTTCTTTTATTGCTTGGCAAAGTACCCTGAGAGGAGTGAATAGTAAGAAATTCTTTTCTTTCAATTCCTGAGTGTTGTACTTTTCCATCAGTTTCGGAGTGGTGTTTCTGTTATCATCAAAATTATTGCAAGAAATATGTAGCTCATTCTTAGATTTTTCTTGACATATATGTTTTATAAGGCATGCCTTTATTCCTTCTGTTAAAATATCATTTTAATGTGACCTGTTAATGCAGAAAAAACCCTGACATTCCAGAAAAGTGGTCTGACACACGCATGGTTAATGCACGGATGTGCATGTTGAAATAAGATAGAACAACAAACAGTACAGATTTACACACACACAAAGCCAGTTGAAATAAATGTTGTACTGCAGGTATCTTTCAATTTTTTTAATTTCTCGTGTTTACAAGTTTGTGCTGGTGCTGAAAGAAATACAAAAAGTGCCAGAGGAGTACAAAGCACCTCGGAAATAACTAGTGGTAGTTAACTTCAAACAACAATTTGTAGGGCTGATCAAGTTCACACACATCATATAGTGAGACATAGGCAAACCAGTTCTCACAGTCACTTAGCACAATGTGTAATATAGGCAAGTTAGTTCTCACAAATACAGTGACTTAGCACAGTAAGTGTTGACGTTCAACTGGTCAGCTGGGCGATTGCAGGCTTTTATCCACTGAAGGCAACGATTTAGATGGTACATATTCTTTCCTGGTTTCACAAATGGAATGAATTTGACGCCAACACAGCGTTCAGGGTATCTATTATCCGTTTTACATAGTCCCCAAGCACAGCGCTTGGTAGTCGGCATTATGAAAGATTCGCGGGAATCTGGTCCGGAAAACAAGGGAAGTAACTCCCAGAGCCTCGATATGTGGATAAGGTCCATTGCTTCCCCTTTGCGATTCGTATCAAGCGAATTACTGGGGAAATGAAGTCTCGGCTTGCTCAAACAACAAAGACGTGTTGACCTTGAAACCTCATCCATACAACCATACAACCATCCATACATCCATACAATCATCCATCCATCCATTCAACCATACAAACATCCATACATCCATACAACCATCCATCCATCCATACAACCATCCATACATCCATACAAGTATCCATCCATCGATTCACCCTTCAAAACACATATCCCATCCATTCCATCCAACCATATATCCCACGATCCATCCCACCCAACCATCCATCTATCATTCCACATATCCATCCATCCATCTGTCCATCCACTTAACCACCCATCCATCCATTTATACGTCATTTCTTAGTACATCCATCCACCCATCCGTCGGTCCAACCACCAATCTATCCATCCATTCATCTATTCATCCGTCCCATCCATCCATTCATCCATTCATCATTTGTCTCTCCATTCACACGTCCGTCCGTCCATCCATCCATCCACCCAGTCACCCATCCATGCATCCATCCATCCATCCATCCATCCATCCATCCAGTCACCCATCCATCCTCCCACCCATCCATCCATCTATCCACCCATCCATCCATCCATCCATCCATCCATCCATCCATCCATCCATCCATCCATCCACCCATTAATCCATCCATCCATCCATCCATCCATCCGTTCATCCATCCATCATTTGTCTCTCCATTCACAAGTCCGTCCATCCATCCATCCATCCATCCAGTCACCCATCCATCCATCCATCCAAACATCCATCCATCCATCCATCCTTCCATCCATCCAGTCACCCATCCATTCATCCATCCATCCATCCATCCACCCATCCATCCATCCATCCATCCATCCACCCATCCATCCATCCATCCATCCATCCATCCATCCATCCATCCATCCATCCATCCATCCATCCATCCATCCATTCATTCATTCATCCATCCATCCATCATTTGTCTCTCCATTCACAAGTCCGCCCATCCATCCATCCATCCATCCATCCATCCATCCATCCAGTCACCCATCCATCCATCCATGCATCCATCCATCCAGTCACCCATCCATCCATCCATCCATCCACCATCTATCCGTTTATGCAACCGTCCATTTTCATTCACTCATCTGTCCATTCTTTGTGTTGATGAAGATCCCTACATGAGTTGTTACCTTGACCCTTGGCGTTCCAGAAATAAGCTGTGGCCCTCCCCCCCTCCTCTCCCCTAGAGGAAAACTCACTGTCTGGGGGGGGGGGGGGGGGGGGTGACTTTCCCTTTCTGGGACAGGTCATCTACGTCTGCAACCGTGGTTACCATGGCAACAACGTCACCAAAACATGCCAGTCCGACAAGAAATGGTCTAACGAGACGGTCAGCTGTCGACGTAAGCAACAATTTGATCCCCAGACTCCGTGGTCAGGGAGTGGGGTGGATATGAATATGCATGAGACCTCCATGGGGGTCAAAGGTTGGCGTAGGTGACTGCGCTCGAGAAGACATGGCTAAAAGTCTGGAAAATGACCCCCAAAAAGTATATAAGTCAACCACAAGATTATTTGTACATTCATTGTCAGCATCATAGATAACAATGTTTATTCACAGACTACGAATTAAACACTGCTCATTTTGAAAAAAGTATTACCTGCTATTGTTCTATTTCTTTTCATTTATTTTAATCATAGTTCATTTTGTTTACTCACAAGCTAGAAATTAAACGCTGCTATTTCTGAGCATGGTCCCTGCCTCTGGAATTCTTATCCAGGGCTGAGTTGCACAGACGCTACGATCCTGCGAGGCATAGGCCGATGTCAACACGTGTCGCGACTCGCATACCTCCCTCATCAGCTGGAATGCTGGGGTCTTTGTGTTTTCGGGGCCTGCTCCAGTGGCACCCGCACAGCCAGCCCCAAGCAGCGTTTACACTGCCTTTACATCTCCTTTCACCATGTTGACACATGTTGACACCGGCCTATTCCTAGCAAGATCTTGGCTTTCCTCGCCTCTATGCAACGCGCCCCAGATGCTGACTCTGCGGTGACTGCGTGAAGGTGCTGGGGCGCGTTGCTTACGCTAGTATCCTGCAAGGTCGAAACGCGAGACGAGTGCTTTTCCCACAGCATTTCGCTCGCAAGGAGGCACGAGGTTTGCCGAGGATGCTGCGGAGGTTCTTAGCCACGGGTGCGATGTTTACGCTAGCATCCTGCAAGGACCTTGCAAGAAACGCGAGGCGAGGGCGTTGCCCACAGCGTCTCGCTCACGAGGAGGCACAAGGTTTGCCGAGGAAGCTTCGGAGGTACTTAGTCGTGTCTAGCCGTGGAGGCCCGGATGATCCAAAATGGCGGAGACCGTGCCTATTGGGTTGCTGTTCACAGACAGCAGTGCCTGTAATGTGCTTCTCACTGTCCGAGAATGGAAAGTGCACGTGCACGGAAGTATTTGCTGTTCGAGTGTTCATTTGCATATTCTGAGGAGTACATGTATGTATTTAGGATATTTCTGGACAAACACTGTCGACATTTTGTTTTTGGTTGCATGCGTGAAGCACCGCATTTGTCCACGCACTGAATTATGTCCCTTGATTTGATCGGGAGTGTATCGAGGCACAACGCTTTCTACTAAATTGTTAACAGTTGAACCCGGGTTGCTTTCTTTTCTTTGAGAAAGTTCCTGTGCCATTCGAGATGTAACCATGGTATGTTGTATCAAGTGAAAAACTGCTATGATGTCTGTATCGTCAGTTACTTCATCTCCCGGCAACTTCTTCACCGACTCTCGATCCAGGACGCAGCCATGTTCTCTCGGACTTCCGCCTCGCCAGTTGATGATTGGCCGTTTCTTATACGTCTTCCGATGCTTTCCTTGCCCTCGCCTTGCTCTCGAGGAAGTTTCCTAGCGTAACAACGCGCCCTAGAGACAGGATTATCAACTAAGTTTCTCAGAATGCTGCAAAGCATATACATTATTCATTTGTAGAAGCGTGTATACGGTGAAACCGGGCCACCGCAGGGTTCTTTGACTGCCCGGGCGGCGTAGGTCAGGCGGCACTCGAGTCCTCTATAACTGTTTGCCTTTTTATTGACTGTGTCGTAAGACATATTAGCAGGCATTGCGACATGGTGTCCACTTTCTGCCTGGTGTGGCAAAGACCTTCTCTCTATACCTTCATATACCTTACCAACTGTTGTACATATATAGTTACTGTGTACTTTTTCTTATCAATCCATGATTTTCATTTCTTTATGAGCAAGGACAATATGTAAGATAGGCAGAAATGCCTAAAATTTCATCCTTGATAGATAAAGAATCAATCAATTAATCCCTGATTTTTCCTGATGACATGGTGCTACTTGTTACCACGCCAGTGGGGTTACAATGTCAAATACACAACCTATATCGTGCCTCTGAAAGACTTGGTCTGTCCATTAGTGCTGAAAGAACGAAAGTCATGGTCTTTCAAAGAGGAGGATTCCTTGGTCGAGGGGAAACATTATCCCGAGGAGGCACATGTTGAAAAGTTGTTAACCAGTAACCAGTTTTGTTGTTTTTTTATTTACTTGGGAAGATATTAATGTACATTAATACCGTGCTACGATCAGTTAAATATTGGCTACGGCTGCAAACATCAAAACGGGCCTATCTGATGTTGCAAAAAGAAAAACCACCAGAAAACCTAAATTGGGTAAGAGCAGTCGAGTGATAAATGGCCAGACTTGGTTTTGCGTGTGTGCTGACAAATCGCGGAACAACACATGACAAGAAAGGCAGAGACAAGGCTGGCTCGACAGAAGGAGAGGGACTGAGAGGGGAGGGGATGGAGAGGGACCGAGGGGGGAGGGGATGAAGAGGGACTGAGAGGGGAGGGACTGAGGGAAAGGGACTGAGAGAGGTGGGGATGGAGAGGGACTGAGGAAGGTGGGGATGGAGAGAGACTGGGTGTGGGGATGGAGAGGGGCTGAGGGGGGAGGGACTGTGGGAGAGGGACTGAGAGGGGAGGGGAGGGAGGGACTGAGGAAGGAGGGGATGGAGAGGGACTGAGAAATGTGGGGATGGAGAGGGACAGAGGGGTTTCGATGGAGAGGGACTGAGGGGGGTGGGGATGGAGAGGGACTGAGGGGGGAGGGACTGAGGGAGAGGGACTGAGAGGGGAGGGGATGGAGAGGGACTGAGGGAGAGGGACTGAGAGGGGTGGGGATGGAGAGGGACTGAGGGGGGTGGGGATGAAGAGGGACTGAGGGGGAGGGACTGAGGGAGAGGGACTGAGAGGGGAGGGGATGGAGAGGGACTGAGGGGGGAGGGACTGAGGGAGAGGGACTGAGAGGGGTGGGGATGGAGAGGGACTGAGGGGGGTGGGGATTAAGAGGGACTGAGGGAGAGGGACTGAGAGGGGAGGGGGATGGAGAGGGACTGAGGGGGGAGGGACTGAATGAGAGGGACTGAGGGGGTGGATGGAGAGGGACTGATGGGGTGGGGGGTGGGGATGGGGTGGGACTGAGGGGAGTGGGGATGCAGAGGGACTGAGGGGGGAGGGACTGAGGGAGAGGGACTGAGGGGGGTGGGGATGGAGAGGAACTGAGAGGGGTGGGGATGGAGAGGGACTGAGAGGGGTGGGGATGGAGAGGGACTGAGGGGGGTGGGGATGGAGAGGGACTGAGGGGGTGGGGATGGAGAGGGACTGAGGGGGGTGGGGATGGAGAGGGACTGAGGGGGGTGGGGATGGAGAGGGACTGAGGGGGGTGGGGATGGAGAGGGACTGAGGGGGTGGGGATGGAGAGGGACTGAGGGGGGTGGGGATGGAGAGGGACTGAGGGGGTGGGGATGGAGAGGGACTGAGGGGGTGGGGATGGAGAGGGACTGAGGGGGGTGGGGATGGAGAGGGACTGAGGGGGGTGGGGATGGAGAGGGACTGAGGGGGTGGGGATGGAGAGGGACTGAGGGGGTGGGGATGGAGAGGGACTGAGGGGGTGGGGATGGAGAGGGACTGAGTGGGGTGGGGATGGAGAGGGACTGAGGGGGGTGGGGATGGAGAGGGACTGAGGGGGTGGGGATGGAGAGGGACTGAGGGGGGTGGGGATGGAGAGGGACTGAGGGGGGTGGGGATGGAGAGGGACTGAGGGGGGTGGGGATGGAGAGGGACTGAGGGGGGTGGGGATGGAGAGGGACTGAGGGGGGTGGGGATGGAGAGGGACTGAGGGGGGTGGGGATGGAGAGGGACTGAGGGGGGTGGGGATGGAGAGGGACTGAGGGGGGTGGGGATGGAGAGGGACTGAGGGGGTGGGGATGGAGAGGGACTGAGGGGGTGGGGATGGAGAGGGACTGAGGGGGGTGGGGATGGAGAGGGACTGAGGGGGTGGGGATGGAGAGGGACTGAGGGGGGTGGGGATGGAGAGGGACTGAGGGGGGTGGGGATGGAGAGGGACTGAGGGGGGTGGGGATGGAGAGGGACTGAGGGGGTGGGGATGGAGAGGGACTGAGGGGGGTGGGGATGGAGAGGGACTGAGGGGGGTGGGGATGGAGAGGGACTGAGGGGGTGGGGATGGAGAGGGACTGAGGGGGGTGGGGATGGAGAGGGACTGAGGGGGGTGGGGATGGAGAGGGACTGAGGGGGGTGGGGATGGAGAGGGACTGAGGGGGGTGGGGATGGAGAGGGACTGAGGGGGTGGGGATGGAGAGGGACTGAGGGGGGTGGGGATGGAGAGGGACTGAGGGGGGTGGGGATGGAGAGGGACTGAGGGGGGTGGGGATGGAGAGGGACTGAGGGGGTGGGGATGGAGAGGGACTGAGGGGGGGGAGGAGAGGGACTGAGGGAGAGGGACTGAGGGGGGTGGGGATGGAGAGGGACTGAGGGGGGTGGGGATGGAGAGGGACTGAGGGGGGTGGGGATGGAGAGGGACTGAGGGGGGTGGGGATGGAGAGGGACTGAGGGGGTGGGGATGGAGAGGGACTGAGGGGGTGGGGATGGAGAGGGACTGAGGGGGGTGGGGATGGAGAGGGACTGAGGGGGTGGGGATGGAGAGGGACTGAGGGGGGTGGGGATGGAGAGGGACTGAGGGGGTAGGGGATGGAGAGGGACTGAGGGGGGTGGGGATGGAGAGGGACTGAGGGGGGTGGGGATGGAGAGGGACTGAGGGGGTGGGGATGGAGAGGGACTGAGGGGGGTGGGGATGGAGAGGGACTGAGGGGGGTGGGGATGGAGAGGGACTGAGGGGGGTGGGGATGGAGAGGGACTGAGGGGGGTGTGGATGGAGAGGGACTGAGGGGGGTGGGGATGGAGAGGGACTGAGGGGGGTGGGGATGGAGAGGGACTGAGGGGGTGGCAAGAAGAGCTTGATCGTGGAGGAGGCAGACCTTGGAGAGATCTTCACACGTAGAGTAGGCGAGGTGTTGAGCACAGGTGATACTGACGTCACACCGCTGCGCGTCACCGATGCCTGCGCGCTGCATCCCCCTATGTGCTGGGGATTCAGGCTGTCGTGTACGGCGAGACTGAAACACGCTGCCTCTAATTCCCCGATACAGAAACATTTCTGTTTCTCTGATATAGTTTCACCGTCTGCCAACGCCGATGCTGATCCCTCTCCAATACAGAGACATTTCTGTTTCACTGATACAGTTTCACCGTCTGCCAACGCCGTTGCTTCTGCCTCTCCAATTCAGATATATTCATGTTTCACTGATACAGTTTTTACGTCTGCCAACGCCGTTGCATCTGCCTCCCCAATACAAAAACATTTCTGTTTCACCGACGCAATTTCTACGCAGAAATCTTGCCTTGATAATTCAATTTGAGATAATTCAATTGAAATTCCTCCTCCTGTCGTACACACTCATGCATAAACACGCATATAAACACAGAAGCGCACATGCATACTGAAACACAGAAGCACACACACACACACACACACAGAGAAACACACGCGCACGCACACACACACACACACACACACACACAGAATCACACACACACAAACACAGAAACACACACACACACACACACACACACACAGAGAGAAACACACGCACACACACACACACACACACACACACACAAACACACACACACACACACACAAACACAGAGAAACACACGCACATACGCACAGACACACACACACACACACACACACACACACACACACACACACACACACACACTATGGCATCGCGAGAGGAAAAAAAAGGGGTCTATGTGTATGGGAGTGGGTGTCGCCGGGGGAGGGATGGGAGGTGGGGGTGGTTGATGGGGGAACGGGAGGGGGGGCGTGGGAGGGGTTGGAGGGGGGGGCTTAAGAGTAGGAACATAGGGTGTGTCTAGGGATGAAAGTGAGTTCGGATGACAGGTAGGGGTGGGGTTGGGGGGATGGGGGCAAACATCTGTGCAACGTGTACTGGTTTGACTGGGAGTTTTCCATTTCATTAATCACCAGATGTCCCGGATCTGTCACTTGCTGGGTCAACCTGACATGAACAGACGACTGTGTAGGAGGGTGGTTAGAGCGCATGCCTTACTTTTGCTTCCGGCTAGGGGGTGCGGGATTCGAAGATCGGTATATCCCAGAATAACACTATCGAACAAGATGGTTCAGGCACAACGCCTGTTTCCATCCAGGAGTACAACGGATTCCTGCCAAGGCTGAGCTGGAAAATTGTGAAAAATAACTGTTGATGACCTAGAGCGCTTGATCTGTTGTCGCACGCAGCTAGTGGGGGCGCTGTTTGAAGTTCCGCCGATCTCGGAGTTGCTTCACGCACATCGTTTCTCCTTGTCCAGGAGTAAAGCGGGCACCTGTGAGGGCTGAGTAGGAAGATTGTGAGAGACAACTTTGGCGCGTTCATCCGCGCCTTGTTGCATGCTCTCCTGGGAGTTGAGATGGTGCTGGGGTGAAACAAAGAGATAGCCCGATGACCAGGGGGTAAATGTGTGCGGTTTGAGCATCTATCAATGAGTGAAAAGCCGCGATGTAAAAAAGAGCACTTGTACCTTTACCTTAAAAGAGCACATGAACTCGTGTCTGGAGCCGCTTCTCGTTGTCTGTGAGTCCAGGCTGCTGGGTCTTTGTGGGCTAGTCTATCAGCTCTGTAAACAACTGATTCATGAACGTGGACTTTCGAGAGCACTGGTCTTGGACTTTTGAGTCCCAGACCACCGCAGGTCTAGGGACTAGTCTGGGACTCAGCGAGTCTACGATTCACGAACCCAGACTGGGTGTTGACTTGAAAGGCTGGGACTGATTGACCTAGTCTATGGTTTATTTTCAGAATGAGGTGGAATTCCCGGGGATTCCGCCCAGTGCGCAAGCGCATAGCGTACCGCTTCAAACTTACCGTCAAAAATGTCAGCCACGATCGGTAGCAAAGCCTCGAAGAAAAGCCCCGATTTCACGGAGCGGGAATCAGTAGCTATCATAAAAGCGGTTTCAGCAAGATACGGATACATTAACAGCAGCATACACACAACCCAAGCAAACAAAAGAAGAGGGACAGCGTGGGAGGAGGTGACAAATGAAGTACGAGCTGACGCTGGCTGGAGTGTGTGTGTGTGTGTGTGTGTGTGTGTGTGTGTGTGTGTGTGTGTGTGTGTGTGTGTGTGTGTGTGTGTGTGTGTGTGTGTGTGTGTGTCACCGTTTATAAAGTTCATCAGCAAGAGGCAAACGAGCAGAAGATCAAGTTTTACAATATGGCAGGTTTTCCAAGTGAGAACCATTGAAATTCAGTAAGGAAGGGGTGGAACAAAAATCTGTCTTGATGAGGAAAAATATACACACACACAGTGTCACACACACACACACACACACACACGCACACACACACACACACACACACACACACACACACACACACACACACACACGTACGTACACTCGATCAGCTTCGATCAGCTCGCACTTTTCCCATCAAACTCGTGAAACCCTGGCGATCGTCACACATTTTCTCAGTTACCAAAAATAAAGCAATTTAATCTGAGCCGTGTTTTCATAACACAGATGCAATTTTAATGTATCGTTTTCATAGCATCAGACAACACTAGCATTGTACCCAATGTCAACAGCAGCAGACAGGTTCGAGGACAACAATGTTTACTGGTGTCGCTGAGGTCCGCGCGTCAGCTATAAATAGAAGTGCGCGAAGCTCGGCGACCTGCATTCCCAATTGTAAAATGTCAGCTCTTTCAGGACCTATCGATGCAATCAACATACAGCTTTGATAATTTAATGCTGTTCATGGCTTACATTTTCGTTCGATGGGTTTCTAGTGTCCCAAAATACAGCGATTTCTGTGCGAACCGTAGGCAGTGTCGGCCATTTAATTTCGCGGCAGCCTTGGACTTTGGTGTGTAGTCCAACAAATCCTTGGACCACCGTAGTCCGCAGTTCAGCCTGAGACTGAACCAAAGTCCACGTTCATGAATTGTAGACTACGACAGTCCACGGTCATGAATTGTAGACTACGACAGTAGCCCGAGACCAGCGCCAGTGGTCTAAGACCACGCTGAAAGTCCACGTTCATGAATTACACACCTGGGGTGTAATTCATGAACGTGGCCTACCAGCGTAGTCTTAGACTACTGCCGCTGGTCTCGGACTACTGTCGTAGTCTACAATTCATGACCGTGGACTGTCGTAGTCTACAATTCATGAACGTGGACTTTGGTTCAGTCTCAGACTGAACTGCTGACTACGCTGGTCCAAGGATATGTTAGACTACACACCAAAGTCCGAGACTGCCGCGAAATTAAATGGCCGACCTGTCT
>JAWQFJ010002881.1:79946-84946 GCA_034096865.1 Theodoxus fluviatilis | reverse complement strand
CGGAGGTACCTCGCCGCGTCTAGCCGTGGAGGCCCGGATGACCCAAAATGGCGGAGACCGTGCCTATTGGGTTGCTGTTCACAGACAGCAGTGCCTGTAATGTGCCATTCAGCGTGGCTGAGACTAGTGAATATAGTCTCAGCAACAGGTTGGTCACGTGATAGCCTAAATTCTTCCATAACATGCATACCACCGTTCTGAACAGCCACGCTGAATGCCATATCACATCGTGAGTGTATTCCTCCGCTTGTTGTGATACACTCCATAGTGGCAGCCATTTTTCCGTCAGTTCATTTTCTAAACATCGATTTCCCATGAATGTAAAACTTGTGTGCGGTAAAATTCGAACCACAAGAGTGTAATATTGTGAACTCTACTAATTATAAGGACTTTGAATACAACAGCAATATTTATACTTCATTGAGCGAGTTCGGAGGGTCAGAGTCGATCTCTGGTTGTGAATTCTTGTCAGCAAACCGTTAGATGACAACTAAAGACGCTTCAGCGTTTGTGTGAACAGTGATTACACGTACCTTGTCAGCAAACCGTCAGATGTCAATTCAACACTGTCTAGTCTCGCTGGATAAGCAGTGAATCAGAAAATGGCTTTAACTTCAGCTCCAAAGAAAAGAAAAAGAACAGAAATGACACCCAAAGACAAAGTGGACTTGCTTGATCGCTACCGAGAGCTAAATTCTAAAAGTTTGAGGGAGGGTGCTGACATTTTGGGTGTGTCGGCATCATTTCTGTGCCAGACACTGAAAAAAGAAGATGAACTTATGGCTGATATCGCAGAGGGCTCCAGTCAAGGCCAAAGGAAGCGTCGGCGCTGCGGGAAGGATAAAGAGACAGAAGATGGCTTAAAGCGGTGGTTCGACTCTATCCAAGCGCGCAACACACCTGTAAACGGCCCAATCCTGTGTCAGAAGGCGGAACAGATTGCTTCCCAGCTTGGTCGCTCCGAATTCAAAGCTACAAATGGGTGGTTTAACAGGTGGAAGAAACGCAACGGCTTGGTGAAGCGGGAAGTGCCGGTTAATAAAAACGCCGCTTATTAAAAACACTTTTGTTCGGTCCCAATGTGTTTTTAATAAGCGGCGACTACTGTATATACACAATCGCACGTGCTTAAGGCAGTTTACAACCTTATAGACACGTTCGCGCTAAAAGTAGTTCTCAAATGATTTCCTGAAAATCTCATAGATTAGTTTTATTAGAACACCAAATTTGTGTTTATCTATCGGGATAAATAATTGGAGTGAAATAGAATCGCCTCTTTTTACTCTCAATGGTCTTCTGATCATGTTGAATTTTGATTGGTAGAATCATTGGAATGTGGATTCGAAGTCACGTGACCAACCTGTGTCAGAGATAGTATTACATCTCTGTGTTCAGAATGGTAATGTGCTTCTCACTGTCCGAGAATGGAAAGTGCACGTGCACGGAAGTATTTGCTGTTCGAGTGTTCATTTGCACATGTGTATTTTGAGGAGTGTGTATGTAGGTTGTTCCTGGACAAACACATTCGGAATTTGTTTTATCGTTGCATACATGAAGGGGGGTTAATGCACCGATCATGTCCACTCTCTGAATTATCTCCCTTGTATTGACCCGGAGTTTAACGAGGCACACAATTTTCGACAAAATTGTCTGCAATTGCACCCGGGTTGCTTTCTATTCGAGATGTCACTATGGTATGTTCTATCAAGCGAAAAAAGGCTGCGATGTCTGTATCATCAGTCACTTCGTCTATCGGCAACTAGATTCTTCGCGATTCGCGCCAGGACGCAACAATGTTCTCTCGAACTTTCACCAAAGACCATACATTACTAAGACCGCGCATTCGGCTGATTTTAGCGAGATTTCCGACAGAGTGATCTCCCCGTTTTCGCGTGTCTCCCCCGGAGCGTTTGTGCGAAATACACATGTATGTACAGTGAATGTTGTATCTATGCAACGTGCGTGAGGAATAAAGCTTAGTGTATGAATAGCAGAATGGTAACTTGGGTGCGTCACGCAGGCCAGTCGGCAGCGAGTTCCAGACAGAGGGGGCATTAAAACTAAAACTACGCTCACCAAAAGATTTTGCACTACGTTTTGGAATTTTGAAAAGCTTCTCATTTGCTGAACGGAGAGAACGGGATGGTTGATATAATAATAATAATAATAATAATAATAATAATAATAATAATAATAATAATAATAATAATAATAATAATAATACGATCATTTATTACGCGCACATATCTCACCACTTAGGCGACTCAAGGCGCACACACACACATTCACACCCATAAAGAAAGAATACACACCCTAATACAAAACATTATGGCAGGTGCAAATATGCACACAACAATCAAACATATATACACATAACATAAGATAATAATTACAATATATACTAACGTACATGGCTTGCTTTGGTACCAGGTTTGCATTGCATCAGTGTGATTGATGATATGGTGGAGTTTACTCTTTCTCCGTTTTGAGAAAAAGGAAGGTTTTTAGGCTGGATTTGAAAGAAGCTAAGGTTGGTTTCTGACGAAGGCTGAGAGGTAGTGCGTTCCATTGGGTGGGCGCTTGGAATGTGAAGGAGCGCCCGCCTACGGTTGTGAGTCTTTGTGGCGGGATGTCGAGTCTGAGAGTGTCAAGAGAAGAGCGGAGTGATCGGACAGGTTTACAGAGTTTGAGAGAGGTAGACAGATAGGAAGGAGCAAGATTGTTGAGGCATTTGTATGTGAGCGTGTTGAGCTGGTTGTATTTGATTCTGTCTGAAACAGGTAGCCAATAGAGGTCATGTAGCATGGGGGTGATGTGGTCTTTCTTTTTCTTCTTTAGTATAAGGCGTGCAGAGGAGTTTTGAATGCGCTGCAAACGCAAGATAGAACAAGAGGGGAGTCCAGCAAAAAGAGAATTACAGTAGTCGAGACGAGACAGAATAGTAGAAGTGACAAGTTTGGTTGCGGCGTCTTTGGTGAGATACTTGCGTATGGTGGCAATGCGGCGGAGTTGAAAATAACAGGTGCTTGAGACTGAAGAGATGTGTTTTTTCATTGAGAGGGTGTTGTCTAGGGCGACACCAAGATTCTTGACAGAAGAAGACAGAGGGATAAATGAATCGGAGAGTTCAAGAGAAGTAGAGGAGGCTTTGGAGAGCTTGGAAGTGGTGCCTATCAGAATGGCTTCAGTTTTGCTGCCGTTAAGTTGCAGCTTGTTTTCAGTCATCCAGTTCTGTACGTCAGTGATAGTGTCAGAGAGAGCAGATAGGAGAGAGTCAGCTTGATCAGGAGAAGAGTTGTTGTGGAGCTGAGAGTCATCAGCAAAAGAGTGGTGGAGAACATTGCGTCGGTCAAAGATATGGTCGAGGGGTTGAGTGTAGAGGGTGAACAAAACAGGCCCAAGTACAGACCCCTGAGGGACTCCACACTCTAGCCTGATGGGGTCTGAATTCAGGTTGTCGATGGAAACAGCCTGGTAGCCGTTAGCGAGATAGGAAGAGAACCAAGAGAGGACAGTGCAATGGATGCCAAAAGTAAGCTGAAGACGTTGAAGAAGAATGTTGTGGTCAACCGTATCAAATGCGGCCGATAGATCCAGGAGGGCAAGGGCAGAGATTTGACCTTTTTCAGCGGCCAAGAGAAGGTCATATGTGATCTTTAGAAGGGCAGTTTTGGTGGAGTGGTTAGGTCGATAGGCTGATTGAAGAGGAGAGAGAAGATTGTGATACAGGAGGTGAGAATTGAGTTGGTTGAGGACTATTCGTTCAAGAAGTTTGGAGATAAAGGATAGGTTTGAGACAGGGCGAAAATTGCCTAGAACGTTGGGATCGACTGATTGTTTCTTCAGAAGAGGTTTGACAATGGCGGTCTTGAATGAGTCTGGGACAGTGCCTGCTTGCAGAGAGTTGTTGATGATTTCAAGGATAGAAGGAAGAAGTTCGGGTAGACAGTCAGAGTAGAGTTGGGTTGGAAGAGGGTCAAGGTCACAAGTTTTTAGAGTGATATCTTTGATGACTGTTTGCAGTTCAGAGAGAGTGAGAGGCTTGAAGTGTGTGAGAGGAGTGCCAGTGAGAGCAGGAGGAGTGTCAGAGCTTTGGTAGGGTATGTTGTCCAGTTTGTCGCGGATGGCTTTGATCTTATTGTGGAAGTATTCTGAGAAGGCTTGTGGGAGTTTGGAGGGGTCGATGTTGTTGGGTAAGGGAGAGGCGAAAGAGCAACCAAGCAGGTTGTCCATGGTGGAGAATAAGGCTTTTGTGGAGGTGGATTCACATATTTTGGTGCTGTAGTATGATTTCTTGGCGTCTGCAATGATTGTCTGAACTTGTTCCTTGTGCTTGTTGTATATTTGTCTCTGTGTGTGTGTGTGTGTGTGTGTGTGTGTGTGTGTGTGTGTGTGTGCGTGTGTGTGTGTATGTGTGTGCGCGCGCACGCGCGCGTGTGTGTGTGTCGGTGGGTGGGTATGGGGGAAGGTGTCTGTGTGTGTGCGTGCGTATGTACGTGTGTGTGTGCGTGTGTGAGCGCGCGTGTGTGTATGCGTGTGCGTGCGTGCGTGTGTATACGTGTGTGTGTGCGCGCGGGTGTGTGTGTGTGAGTGCGTGCGTGTGCGTGTGTCTGAGTGTGTGTGTCTGAGCGTGTGCATGCGTGCGTGCGTGCGTGCGTGTGTGTGTGTGTGTGTGTGTGTGTGTGAGGGAAGGAAAATGCAAGCACAGACACAAGCAATTCTACACAATTCTTTTGCTACCCATAGTCTACAAATTCCCTTCACATTCTTCCGCAACAGAACACTTGTTTGCAACAGGCGTGGGAAAACTCACGCGCTGGAGTACAGTAAGTTGTGGGCTAATGACCTTCTAGACGGTTCCGAAATATCCTGGTGGTTCCGAAAAATCCTGCCACCAGGGCCAGGATAAATCGGAATGGTTCCGAAATATCCTTTCACCAGGGCCAGGATAAATCGGAATGGTTCCGATTTGTCCGGTTCCGAAATATCCTGTGACACCG
>JAWQFJ010002881.1:77500-79924 GCA_034096865.1 Theodoxus fluviatilis | reverse complement strand
CCTCCTGCTCCTCCTGCTCCTTCCTTCCTCCTCCTGCTCCTCCTCCTACTCCTCCTCCTGCTCCTCTCCTGCTCCTCTCCTGCTCCTCTTGCTCCTCTCCCTCCTCCTCCTTCCTCTCCTGCTTCCTCCTGCTCCTCCTCCTGCTGCTCCTCCTGCTCTCCTCCTGTCTTCCCTCCTGCTCCCTCTCCTCCTGCTCCTTCCTCCGCTCCTCCTGCTCCTCCTCCTCTCCTATCCTCCTGCTCCTGCTGCTCCTCCTCCCTCCTCCTGCTCCTCTGCTCCTCGCTCCTGCCTCCCTCCTGCTCTCTCCTCCTGCTCCTCCTCCTGCTCTTGCCTCCTCGATCCTCCTCCTTATCCGCTTTCGCTCTCCTCCGCGTTCTCCTCCTGCTCCCCTCTCCTCTCCTGCTCCTTCCTCCTCGCTGCTCCTCGTGTCCTCACCTCGCGTGCGCTTGGGGGCCGGTCGGGGGGGGTCGTCCGTCGGGGGGGTCCATTCTTCCGCCACTCCGGGGGGGGAGGGGGCTCCTCCCACTCACTCCTTCCTCCTCCTCCTTCCTCTTCCTCCTCTCCTCACTCCTTCCTCCTTCTATACTCCTCTTCCTCCTTCCTCCTCCTTCCTTCCTCTTACCTCGCTTCCTCCTCCTCTCCTCCTTCCTACCTCCTTCTCCATCTCTTTGCCTTCCTCCTTCCTTCTTCCATGCCTCCCTCGCTCACTTGCTCCTTCCTCCGCCTTCCTTCCTCCCTCCCCTCTCCTCCTCCTCTCCTTCTCCTCCCTCCTCCCTCCTTCTCCTCCCTCCTTCTCCTCCCTCCTTCTCCTCTCTCCTTCTCCTTCCTCCTCCCTCCTCCTCCTTCCTCCCTCTCCTCCCTCCTCCTCCTCCCTCCTTCTCCCTCCTTCTTCTCCCTCCTTCTCCTCCCTCCTCTTCCTTCCTCCCTCCTTCTCCCTCCTTCTTCTCCCTCCTTCTCCTCCCTCCTCCTCCTCTTTCCTCCCTCTCTCTCCTCCCTCCTTCTCCTTCCTTCTTCTCTTCCCTCCCTCTCCTCCCTCTTTCCCTCTCCTTCTCCCTCCTCCTCCTCCATCATTTTCCTCCCTCCTGCTCCTCCTTCCTTCCTTCTCCTTCTCCTCACTCCTTCTCCTTCCTCCCTCCTCTTCCTCCCCCCCTTCTCCTCCTTCCTTCTCTTTCTCTTCCCTCCTCCTCCCTCCCTCCTTCTCCTCCCTCCCTCCTTCTCCTCCCTCCCTCCTTCTCCTCCCTCCTTGTCTTCCCTCCTCCCTCCTCCCTCCTCGTTCTCCCTCCTCTCCCTCCTCCTCCTTCTCCTCCCTCGTCCTCCTTTTTATTCTTCGTAATTCCTCTTCGTTCCACTCAGATTTCACTTCTTTTTTCTTTACCGTAGTGCGTATCCCTCCCTCAGGGAATGCGTGTTCTCAAGGCGTGCATTCGGGACAAACAGGGGAGGACAGCACGGACGTGGATTGATCTCAGCAGACTCGAATCACGTTGTTTACGCCAGGAACCGTCTGGCTTACTTTCTGTCTACCTTTCTTCACCCCTCCACCTCTCAGTGCAACACGCAGGGGCTTCTACAGAGCAATGACGGAGAGATCTAAAAGTAGTGAAAGTAAGGCAAAAGCACATACTGAAATAAGGGTTAAATAGTGTCATCATTATCATCATCGTCATCATCATCATCATCATCATCATCATCATCATCATCATCATCATCATCATCATCATCATCATCATCATCATCATCATCATCATCATCATCATCATCATCATCATCATCATCACCACCACCACCACCACCACCAGCAGCAGCAGCATCAGCAGCAGCAGCATCAGCAGCAGCAGCAGCAGCATCACCACCACCGTCGTCGTCGTCATCATCATCTTCACCATTACCACCGTTGTCGTCGTCGTCGTCGTCGTCATCATCATCATCATCATCGTGGTGGTGGTGGTAGTGGTGATCTTGTTGTTTGTTGGTAGATGGTTCATGAGCGTGACAACTAGCGTCCCCAAAAAGGACACGTTCAAAGAGTCGTATCACTGGGCAGATAGAGCCCTGTGGAATGGTCAGGGCAAAGACACCTCTGACGTCATTTCCCCCGCACTTTCCCCTCCAGTCCAATCCCCTGTGCCTTCACGTCTTATCCGTCCTACACTTTTCACCGCCTTGTGTCCTCTAGAGTCCAACCACGTTAAAACAAAAGGCACTGGACTTGCTTTTTCTTTCATAAGCCACATGTTCTGAGCTGCTTAGGATTGGACAGCTTGTCTGTTTTGTCAGTCATTCATTCTTCCCGGAGCAGACGACATCCAAATCCTGCGAGAAGGCATGCTTGAACTTTGCTACGTAGTAACAGTGGCGTTTAAAGTTCACTACTTAAAAACATTTCATCTATTTATTTTGAAATTGATCTCATTGAAACCGTTT
>JAWQFJ010002881.1:40000-72500 GCA_034096865.1 Theodoxus fluviatilis | reverse complement strand
ATGGGAGTGAGACGTTGTGGATGGGAGTGAGACGATGTGGATGGGAGTGAGACGTTGTGGATGGGAGTGAGACGCTGTGGATGGGAGTGAGACGTTGTGGATTGGAGTGAGACGTTGTGGATGGGAGTGAGACGTTGTGGATGGGAGTGAGACGCTGTGGATTGGAGTGAGACGTTGTGGATGGGAGTGAGACGTTGTGGATGAAAGTGAGACGTTGTGGATGGGAGTGAGACGATGTGGATGGGAGTGAGACGTTGTGGATGGGAGTGAGACGTTGTGGATGGGATTGAGACGCTGTGGATGGGAGTGAGACGTTGTGGATGGGAGTGAGACGTTGTGGATGGGAGTGAGACGTTGTGGATGGGAGTGAGATGTTGTGGATGGGAGTGAGACGTTGTGGATGGGAGTGAGACGTTGTGGATGGGATTGAGATGCTGTGGATGGGAGTGAGACGTTGTGGATGGGATTGAGACGCTGTGGATGGGAGTGAGACGTTGTGGATGGGAGTGAGACGTTGTGGATGGGATTGAGACGCTGTGGATTGGAGTGAGACGCTGTGGATGGGAGTGAGACGTGGATGGGAGTGAGACGTTGTGGATGGGAGTGAGACGTGGATGGAAAAGAGACGTTGTGGATGGGGGTGAAAGATTGTGGATGAGAGTGAAAATTAATGGATGAAGGTGAAAGGTTGTAAATAAATATAAGAGGCTGTAAATGAAAATGAGAGATTTTGGATGAGAGTGAGACGTTGTGAATGAGAATGAACGCTTGTGGATGAGAGTGAAAACTTGTGAATGAGAGTGAGAGATTGTGGATGAGACCCTATGGTTGAGAGTGAGACTTTATGGACGAGAGTGAGAGCCTGTGGATGAAAATGAAACTTTATTGTACAGATACAAACATGGGTCAAGATCAGCGCAGCCTTAGTCGACAGAGAAGCATGTCAATGACCAGTCTCCTTCTTCCTATTATGTTGACGTTTGGCTTGGTAACGGTAGATCTCGAGTTTTCCACTGCAAGCATGCACTGGTACAGATTTTTAAGAGCGGTATTTGCAGGCTCTTGTTCATTGCGGGCAAAGATGCATAGCAAGTGGTGGTGATTCTGTGGGAAAATGGCGTTCTGTAGCTGAAAACTTCCTCTATCCAACAGCGTTGTCGTGCAAACAATTAGGAGGCATTACTGTCAGAGCGTCGTTCGTACAATCTCTTATAACACTTCAGATCACCAGGAAAGCTTTTGAAGGTGGGTTAATCATGTGACTAAAAGGCTCAAACTGTCGTGAACCAGCAAGGAAGTGATATGACGCTTAGAGGAAATGACGGCAGGTAAATCCATTGATCTCATTGCTTCGGGAACGTTTCCTCTTCATCCTACGAGTGTCGCTCCGAAAACAATGCCTCCTACCTATTTCCATGGGAACTGCAGCAATTAGAGGATGCACAATAACGCCGTTGGATAGACAAAGTTTTCAGCTAAAAAATACTATTTTACCCACAGAGTCACCACCATTGGCCATGCATTTTCGCCAGCGATGAACATGAGCTTGCATGCCGCACTCGGTAAAATCTGCACCAGAGGAGGCGACCTTCTTTTTACAGCAGCGATAACGTCGTCATCGTCGGGAAAATGTTATCCGCGTAGTCCATCTTTTATCGGCCCGAACAGATGAAAGTTGGAAGGCGCCCAATCCGGACTATACCGTGGGTGTAGTACGACACTCCAGCCAAAATTCGCAACGTGGGCCATGGTATTTTGGGATAGAAAAGCAATGAAAAAGTGGGTCGCCTCCCCTGGTGCAGATTTATACGAGTGCGCTATGCAAGCTCTTGCTCATTGCTGGCGAAAGCGCATTGCTGTGGTGACTCAGTAGGGAAAATGGTATTTTGTAGATGAAAACTTCCTCTGTCCAACAGTGTCACTGTGCATCCTGTGTCTATCGTAGTTTCCATAGAAATAAATAGGAGGCATTACTCTGGGAGCAAACCTCTTACTTTGAAAAGACACAGGAAACAATTACCAGCACCACAAGCCAAAAGTAACTTGGGGTAAAAAAACAAGGTCTACACGTACGTGTGCGCTTGAATGCACGGGGGCGTGTTGTACACCTGTGCGTGCTGTGTGTAAGAAATAACAGGGCCGGATCTAGGGGGGGTGCTGGGGGTGCTCGAGCACCCCCCCCCCCAAAAAAAAAAAAAAAAAAAAAAACCTCCGTGGCAGCCGGGAGTTGGGGGAAGGAGGGAGGGGGGGGGGGGTGGTTGCTCAAATATGTTGATCTACTTCCCACCTCATCGGATATCGGCACACTTTGCTTGGTAGCAGAGACAGTATAGTTAGTAAAAAGCTTGGGAAGGAGGGGGGGGGGGGGGGGGGGGCTAAAATATGCTGGGCCCAGATGCTGTACTACTCTCCACTTGGTATAAGCACACTCTACTTGGCAGCCAAGGTAGCTGGGGAGGGAGGGGGGGGGGGGGGGTGCTGCTATAATTAAGATGCCTTCCTTTTGCTACTCGCACAGACAAATCAAACCCGGGCAGAGACAGGAAGAATCTGTGACCAAACAAAAACTCTTGGAAATGACCGCACTGCCAGATTGCACAGATTTGCACCATTTTTCTCAAAATTTTCCGGGGGGGCATGCCCCCGGACCCCCCTAGAGGGGCGTGCCTGCTTCGCAGGCACGCACTCGTGGCTTCGCCACTTCGATGAGAAGACCCTAAAACAATTTTAAGCACCCCCCCTCAAAAAACTTTGATCCGGCCCTGAATAAGAGCATATTGTGCAACTATCCGAACGTAATAATTAAATAAGATGAAAATATGTCATTCGCATTATCCGCTGCGGATTTTCATGTGTACGGAGGGGCACATTCATTTATATCCACTTCAAACTGCGCATTAAGATTAACTAGAGCCTTGTTCTTCAAAGGAACTTTAAAACAAATTAGTGAGAGCTCATAGACCATTCTGTGATTCTCATAATGATCCTCATACAAGTTTTTGCAAAAGTATATGGGAACCATCAGATTCTTTTTCCCCTCCTCACAATGTTCCTGCTTGCAATTCTGGTAGCATGATTGAACAGATAGTATTATTAACTATTTACCGTGGTCATTTTTGTTTCTGACAACACAAATGTGTAGGCAAATTTTCAAACAAAAACCACAGATCTTACTTTGTATGAGATGGCGGTCGGGAAGGCTTTCGTCTTTCAAATCTCCTTACAGACAGCAAGGTGTCTGTGGCGCTCTGCCACTAATGATTGCACTGCATTATCCATGATGGCCAGATTAATTAAAAAGAAGAAAAAGGCGATGGCGGGCTGACAGAGAAAAAAGACAATTCTACCACCTCTCTCCTCCTCTACGACCAGTTCTCTGCCCACGATGCTCCTGGTGCTGGTGGGGATTGGCAAGAGAGAGCAAGACAGGTCGCTTTCCGATCGGGATTAGAATGCCAGTCAAAGGCGGGAAAGACTCAGACGTGAGACTGGATGCCATCAAAGAGACGGCGGTAATCTCTGACGCGACAACAAAGCAGCTCATTCTAGATTCTTCCTTCCAGTTCTCTCTGAAAAGCAGCAAGTCCTCTTTGTAGAGGAGAGGACAAACAACTAGTCTCCTATGAGTTACGAGAGCGTTTTTGTTTTGTTTCTATTTTCTTCTTTTTTGTGCTCGAGATGTATACCTTTCTCAAGTCAGGTTAATCGTTGGACACTGAGAGAGTCGGTATTGCCGAGATGCGTTCATTGCCCATTCCCAACCAGGATAAGACAATGTACAGGTCAAGGGACACTGAGAGAGTCGGTATTGCCGAGATACGTTCATTGCCCATTCCCGACCAGGATAAGACAATGTTCAGGTCAAGGGACAGTGAGGCATAGGCGGTGAGACCACGCAGCCACCATTAGAAAGACTAAGACTGGTTTTGACTTCGATGGACGCTGCTTTGATTCTTGTTTGAAACAGTTCTGTAGCATCCAGACACGTCAGTTCTTAAAAAAAGCGTAAAGGTCCTAGGATTGGAAATTGAATACGCTCTGTTTCTACACGGATGAATACAATCTCTTCTTACGAGTCAAAAAGCACCGAGCGAGATGGTCTATTGGCAAATTAAACCGTCTTGTTCTTTTGGTAAGAACAAAGAGATACAAATTTGTCAGAGAACATTAAGAACAGTAAACTAAAATGCAAATCAAAGTAACCTTACCTAGCCCAGAGTGGTCTACTAGACGCACAAACGATAACAAAGCATGGACGTAATCCGAGGGAAAATGGCTTTGAGACATGTTTACCCAATGGTTCGGATAATTGATCATTCTTTCACTGATGAGAAAAAAACGACCAACTGAGAGCATACAAGCTGTGTGTGTATAATGTGGTTTGCGCGTATTTACGCGAGCGATAATATGAAAAAGGCATAAGCATGCGAGTGAGAGCGTTGGAGCAAAAATGGAAATAGTAAGATATACATGTATAGTAACAACAAACAAATAGTAAGATATACATGTATAGTAACAACAAACAAATAGTAAGATATACATGTATAGTAACAACAAACAAATAGTAAGATATACATGTATAGTAACAACAAACAAATAATGAGATATACATGTATAGTAACAACAAACACATAGTGAGATATACATGTATAGTAACAACAAACAAATAGTGAGATATACATGTATAGTAACAACAAACAAATAGTGAGATATACATGTATAGTAACAACAAACAAATAGTGAGATATACATGTATAGTAACAACAAACAAATAGTGAGATATACATGTATAGTAACAACAAACAAACAGTGAGATATACATGTATAGTAACAACAAACAAATAGTGAGATATACATGTATAGTAACAACAAACAAATAGTGAGGTATACATGTACAGTAACAACAAACAAATAGTGAGATATACATGTACAGTAACAACAAACAAATAGTGAGATATACATGTATAGTAACAACAAACAAATAATAAGATATACATGTATAGTAACAACAAACAAATAGTGAGATATACATGTATAGTAACAACAAACAAATAGTGAGATATACATGTATAGTAACAACAAACAAATAGTGAGATATACATGTATAGTAACAACAAACAAATAGTGAGATATACATGTATAGTAACAACAAACAAATAGTGAGATATACATGTATAGTAACAACAAACAAATAGTGAGATATACATGTATAGTAACAACAAACAAATAGTAAGATATACATGTATAGTAACTGGAAATAGTATGTTATACATGTATAGTAACTGGAAACAGTAAGATATACATGTATAGTAACTGGAAACAGTAAGATATACATGTGTAGTAACTGGAAACAGTAAGATATACATGTATAGTAACTGGAAACAGTAAGATGTACATGTATAGTAACAACAAACAAACAGTAAGATATACATGTATAATAACTGGAAACAGTAAGATATACATGTATAGTAACTGGAAACAGTAAGATATACATGTATAGTAACAACAAACAAACAGTAAGATATACATGTATAGTAACTGGAAACAGTAAGATATACATGTATAGTAACTGGAAACAGTAAGATGTACATGTACAGTAACAACAAACAAACAGTAAGATATACATGTATAGTAACTGGAAACAGTAAGATATACATGTATAGTAACAACAAACAAACAGTAAGATATACATGTATAGTAACTGGAAACAGTAAGATATACATGTATAGTAACTGGAAACAGTAAGATATACATGTATAGTAACTGGAAACAGTAAGATGTACATGTATAGTAACAACAAACAAACAGTAAGATATACATGTATAGTAACTGGAAACAGTAAGATATACATGTATAGTAACTGGAAACAGTAAGATATACATGTATAGTAACAACAAACAAACAGTAAGATATACATGTATAGTAACTGGAAACAGTAAGATATACATGTATAGTAACAACAAACAAACAGTGAGATATACATGTATAGTAACTGGAAACAGTAAGATATACATGTATAGTAACTGGAAACAGTAAGATATACATGTATAGTAACTGGAAACAGTAAGATGTACATGTATAGTAACAACAAACAAACAGTAAGATATACATGTATAGTAACTGGAAACAGTAAGATATACATGTATAGTAACTGGAAACAGTAAGATATACATGTATAGTAACTGGAAACAGTAAGATATACATGTATAGTAACTGGAAACAGTAAGATATACATGTATAGTAACTGGAAACAGTAAGATATACATGTATAGTAACTGGAAACAGTAAGATATACATGTATAGTAACTGGAAACAGTAAGATATACATGTATAGTAACTGGAAACAGTAAGATATACATGTATAGTAACTAGAAACAGTAAGATATACATGTATAGTAACTGGAAACAGTAAGATATACATGTACAGTAACATGGAAAACAGTAAGATATACATGTATAGTAACTGGAAACAGTAAGATATACATGTATAGTAACTGGAAACAGTAAGATATACATGTATAGTAACTGGAAACAGTAAGATATACATGTATAGTAACTGGAAACAGTAAGATATACATGTATAGTAACTGGAAACAGTAAGATATACATGTATAGTAACTGGAAACAGTAAGATATACATGTATAGTAACTGGAAACAGTAAGATATACATGTATAGTAACTGGAAACAGTAAGATATACATGTATAGTAACTGGAAACAGTAAGATGTACATGTATAGTAACAACAAACAGTAAGATATACATGTATAGTAACTGGAAACAGTAAGATATACATGTATAGTAACTGGAAACAGTAAGATATACATGTATAGTAACTGGAAACAGTAAGATATACATGTATAGTAACTGGAAACAGTAAGATATACATGTATAGTAACTGGAAACAGTAAGATGTACATGTACAGTAACAACAAACAAACAGTAAGATATACATGTATAGTAACTGGAAACAGTAAGATATACATGTATAGTAACTGGAAACAGTAAGATATACATGTATAGTAACTGGAAACAGTAAGATATACATGTATAGTAACTGGAAACAGTAAGATATACATGTATAGTAACTGGAAACAGTAAGATATACATGTATAGTAACTGGAAACAGTAAGATATACATGTATAGTAACTGGAAACAGTAAGATATACATGTATAGTAACTGGAAACAGTAAGATATACATGTATAGTAACTGGAAACAGTAAGATATACATGTATAGTAACTGGAAACAGTAAGATATACATGTATAGTAACTGGAAACAGTAAGATATACATGTATAGTAACTGGAAACAGTAAGATATACATGTATAGTAACTGGAAACAGTAAGATATACATGTATAGTAACTGGAAACAGTAAGATATACATGTATAGTAACTGGAAACAGTAAGATATACATGTATAGTAACTGGAAACAGTAAGATATACATGTATAGTAACTGGAAACAGTAAGATATACATGTATAGTAACTGGAAACAGTAAGATATACATGTATAGTAACTGGAAACAGTAAGATATACATGTATAGTAACTGGAAACAGTAAGATATACATGTATAGTAACTGGAAACAGTAAGATATACATGTATAGTAACAACAAACAAACAGTAAGATATACATGTATAGTAACAACAAACAAACAGTAAGATATACATGTATAGTAACTGGAAACAGTAAGATATACATGTATAGTAACAACAAACAAACAGTAAGATATACATGTATAGTAACTGGAAACAGTAAGATATACATGTATAGTAACTGGAAACAGTAAGATATACATGTATAGTAACAACAAACAAACAGTAAGATATACATGTATAGTAACAACAAACAAACAGTAAGATATACATGTATAGTAACTGGAAACAGTAAGATATACATGTATAGTAACAACAAACAAACAGTAAGATATACATGTATAGTAACTGGAAACAGTAAGATATACATGTATAGTAACAACAAACAAACAGTAAGATATACATGTATAGTAACTGGAAACAGTAAGATATACATGTATAGTAACTGGAAACAGTAAGATATACATGTATAGTAACTGGAAACAGTAAGATATACATGTATAGTAACAACAAACAAACAGTAAGATATACATGTATAGTAACTGGAAACAGTAAGATATACATGTATAGTAACAACAAACAAACAGTAAGATATACATGTATAGTAACTGGAAACAGTAAGATGTACATGTATAGTAACTGGAAACAGTAAGATATACATGTATAGTAACTGGAAACAGTAAGATATACATGTATAGTAACTGGAAACAGTAAGATATACATGTACAGTAACTGGAAACAGTAAGATATACATGTATAGTAACTGGAAACAGTAAGATATACATGTATAGTAACTGGAAACAGTAAGATATACATGTACAGTAACTGGAAACAGTAAGATATACATGTATAGTAACTGGAAACAGTAAGATGTACATGTATAGTAACTGGAAACAGTAAGATATACATGTATAGTAACTGGAAACAGTAAGATATACATGTACAGTAACTGGAAACAGTAAGATATACATGTATAGTAACTGGAAACAGTAAGATGTACATGTATAGTAACTGGAAACAGTAAGATATACATGTATAGTAACTGGAAACAGTAAGATATACATGTATAGTAACTGGAAACAGTAAGATATACATGTATAGTAACTGGAAACAGTAAGATATACATGTATAGTAACTGGAAACAGTAAGATATACATGTATAGTAACTGGAAACAGTAAGATATACATGTATAGTAACTGGAAACAGTAAGATATACATGTATAGTAACTGGAAACAGTAAGATATACATGTATAGTAACTGGAAACAGTAAGATATACATGTATAGTAACTGGAAACAGTAAGATATACATGTATAGTAACAACAAACAAATAGTGAGACTGATCGTACGCTTGCATGCGTGCACATGTATCTGTGTGTGCGGAGATGGCTCGTACGCAAGTGTGCATGTACAGTAGCTACGTGTAGGAATGCGTGCACATGTATCTGTGTGTGCGGAGATGGCTCGTACGCAAGTGTGCATGTACAGTAGCTACGTGTAGGAATGCGCGCACATGCGCATGTGTGTTTTGTGTCTTTAACTGTGTGTGTGTGTGTGTGTGTGTGTGTGTGTGTATGTGTGTGTGTATATTTTACAGTCAAATCGGGAAATCAGGCATTCTCCGAGAATGCCTGAAAGTTTAGGCATTCACGGTAAATACCTGGTTTGATCAGGCAATTCCGGTAATGACTGAAAATTTTCAGGCATTATCGGTGATTGACTGAAGTAGGCTGTCAGGCAATATCGGAGAATGCCTACCGCTCACAATCTGTGTTTCTGATGAGAGTCAAAGCACATCAGCACATAAGCCTACTGTAAAACTTTGAATGGCTGGGGTCGTAATTGGTTTCACGCCTCTTTTGTACTCTCTCTCTCTCTCTCTCTCTCTCTCTCTCTCTCTCTCTCTCTCTCTCTTAATTTGAAGGCATTCAATTAAAGAACATAATGATGAAATCAGTTTAATTTATAATTCTAACAACTAAAATGTTTATTAAAACATAACTTTTTGTCAACAGTTCATTTGTTTCCACAAGTCAAGGATTGGTGACATCGACTGTTGCACTTCAGTTTTGCTTTGAAGCATTTGCACCAATTGTTCCGGCATTTCTTTGCACCCGAACAGTTGCACTTGACGTATCCTTGTCCTCCGCTTTGGGAGCCCAGGATGACTGCCTCTCGAAGATTTACGTGCTTAACACAGTTCATTTCACTCAAAGACAACAGTTTTTGTGGACACAGTTAGAACTCGTTTCTGGTGTAGGCTCCTTTTAAAATCCCATGCTTGGTCACCAGTGTGTATAGTTGTCATTTTCACTCCTGTCAAGAATCACCCCCAGGATATTCCGCGGGTCTCCGTTTTCCATCATGTCTTCAAGTATATGAAAATATTTTGACTTTGGTATCAAGTGTTTTTCATTTTTGGCGTACTTTTGAAAGAGTAACCGATTAAATCGGACTTTCACCGATTCTGTTGCCTCCATTTAAAACTGGCCTCAAAACTTTTTTATTTCGTCTTGTCGCGCCATGAGCATGTTTATCGTGATAATGGCGCAGTAAAAATGAAAATACATTCATACATTGCTACAATCAACATTGAGAGCAACGTCACAATGGAACTAGCATTATACTGAAAGTGAACTCCAATCACTCCAAACTCAGCGAAAAGGGGAAAAAGTTAAAGAGACAATTAGAGAGACTCACATAAGAGAAACTCACAATAAATCTTCTTCTTCTTGTCGATCGCAACACAATAAATTAAGGCCGGCTATGTAAAAACAAACTCTAATCACTCCGAACTCCGGGGGAAAACCCCCGAAAAAACCCTCACTATAAATTCATGCAAGGCAGGCTGTGAAAAAACAGACAAGGTCTCAGGTCACACATGGAAGAGAAACTCACTAAAAATTCATGCAAAGGCAGACTATGTAAAAACAGACAAGGTCAGAACAACCCGTTTTGCCTAACAGTCAGGGAAAACGGGAAATTTGTACAAGTAGTTTTTAGTCATTTCCTGATAATGCCTGAAAATTTTCAGTCATTACCGGTATTGCCTGATCAAACCAGGGATTTACTGTGAATGCCTAAACTTTCAGGCATTCTCGGAGAATGCCTGATTTCCCGATTTGACTGTAACATATACACGTGTGTTTGTATGTGTGTGTGTGTGTGTGTGTGTGTGCGCGCGCGACTGTGAGTGTGTGTATAGATGTTGAGAGAGAGAGAGAGAGAGAGAGAGAGAGAGAGAGAGAGAGAGAGAGAGAGAGAGAGAGAGAGAGAGAGAATTAAAAGAAACAGAGCAAGCCAACATCTTATCGCACCGAACTTCAAGGGGAGTGTTTAGAGCTGCATTCAAAGAACAGTAATCAGCTGCCAGTCTGGGCTGAGAAAATGGCAGCCGGCTTCTTCTTAATCCATCACCGTCTAATCCCTTCACTCAGGCTTGGCACGCCTTGCACGGTGCTACGTTTGCCGCCTGCCATTCGTGCTGCAGACGTAATTCGCCGGGCAGACCTGGCCAAGAGAAACACGAAGCGCAGGCTTGGATTTTGGCGTCTCCATCCTTCAAGCTGTCTCTCGGCTCCACCGCCGCCTTCACCAGTCCTCGCTGACTTTCCTCCACAGTCTGCAGAGTGCCGCCTGCGCGTGCCAAAGACCTCCCGACATGAGCTGCTTCCAGGGGATTCTTCGCAGACGAGATTCTGTCTTGTAACGTCGAGGCCGTGTCGTGGGACAAATGGCTGCAGAAATGGAAGTACTTCTTGATGAGCAAGCCAGAAAAAGCCACTTGTGTTACCGAACCTCTCTCGGAACTTTGCATTGAAAGCGTACATCAGCCGCAAGGATGTCAAGTCACCGTAGCGCAGACCTGTTTCAAAAGACTCGAGCTCTGGCTCGGACAAACACGCGTAGCGTAGTGACAAAGCACGCCAAAGAATGCTGACATCTGTTTGAAAGTAATTACTTTCTCCATGACGTAGACCCAAGGGTAGCACTTTCTAATTTACATCAGGGATGATAGAAATGCTCTGTAAGACTGATGATCATTTTTTGTTCCGAAGACATAAAAAACAAAGGTCAACAGTAAGAAAAAATATATAATCAAAATATCATTCCGGAGAGGAAAGCAAGAATGTCCGGTCTTGACATTCATGCCAAAAAGTATTTCGACAAGTACTTTACATTCAAGTGACGAGAACAAAACCATCGTATTTTCTGTGGTAATGAAAACTTTCGCACGACTCAACATCCATCTGTGAAGCGCTACTGTCGTAAAGAGTGATGACGACGACGACTACGACGATGACAGGGACGACGACGACGACGACGACGACGACGACGATGATGATGATGATGATGATGATGATGATGATGATGATGATGATGATGATGATGATGATGATGATGATGTAGGAAATTTTTTACGCGCTTGATCCATGAAAAAGCATGCACCAAATGTTTTTTGGACATTGAACATGAAGGAGTGCATCCTGCTACTAAAAACATTTATTCTCTTTCACTGAATCTGCATGCATTGTAGTAGTAGTAGTAGTAGTAGTAGTAGTAGTAGTAGAAGCAGCAGCAGCAGCAGCAGCAGCAGCAGTAGTAGCAGTAGTAGTAGTAGTAGCAGCAGCAGCAGTAGCAGCAGCAGCAGCAGTAGTAGTTGTTGTTATAGTAGTGGTGGTGGTGGTAGTAGTTGTGATGGTCAAAGTAGTAGGAGTGGTGGTGGAAGCAGTAGTCGTTGTAGTAGTAGTCGTTGTAGTAGTAGTAGTAGTAGTAGTAGTAGTAGTAGTAGTAGTAGTAGTAGAAGTAGTAATAGAATTTGTTGTTGTTGTAGTACTGGTGATAGTAGTAATGATAGCAGTAGTAGTATTAGAGTAGTAGTAACTATAGTAGAAGTAATAGTAGTGGTAGTGGTATTAGCAGTAGTAGTAGAAGAAAAATTAGTTGGAGCTGCAGCAGCAACAGCAATAGCAGCTGTAGTAGTGGTAGAATGATAGTAGTAATAGTAGTAGTAGTAGTAGTAGCAGCAGCAGCAGCAGCAGCAGCAGCAGCAGTAGAGCAGCGGTAGTGTGACGGTCTAGCTCGGCAGATGGAGACTCCTGGTGGGCTGAGGGTGAGGTGTGGGTGTTGTCTGGTTCTCAGTCCCGGGCCTGACATGTGACACGTGCGGCTGGGTGAGCGTGGTCAAAGTGCTCGAGGGTCAGACTCGAGGGACGGACTCTTCAGTTTGTGAATTGCCGTCCCTCGAGTTAGATGTCTGCTTTCCCGCGACAGGGGAGACCCGTCATGGTTGCATGTTGATTTTGATTATTGATTACATCATTTAATGGAATGTTCTGCATTGTAATTTTAACATGATTGTGTGAATTCTAAAATAACAAAGTTTGTGAATTGCCGTCCCTCGAGTTAGACGTCTGCTTTTCCTCGACAGGTGGTACTTGTTACAGTAGCAGTAGTCATAGTAATAGCAGTAGTAGGAATAGTATTAGTAGTGATAGTCCTCAAACGTCTGTTTCGAAGGCTAACGGTAGCGCCTTGGCAAGTCCGATGGCTCAGAAGCAGCATCTGGAGTGACTGGGGAGAGCCATTAAGGTGTGGCAGTGTCTACCGCACTCTCCACAAACTCTGAGGACTGAGGAAAAGTTGCAAACCCTTTCCATCTAACTCCTCCGACTCCACCCGTCCCCCAGCTGCGGCTTCCTGTCAGCTCCACTCCTCACGATGCCGCCTCTAACGGCGCCTCCCAACTGCTGCGGTCGTATCTGCCCCTGTGCGTGTCTCTATGCAGGCGTGCATGAATGTGACTGGAACTGTGTGCGTAATGTCTACATGCCTGTGTGCGATTGCATGGGGTGAGTAATGTTGTTAGACTGAGCTGATAGTCAAAGTGGCAACACTGCGACTTACACACGGTCATCATTATACATGAACAGTATATCCCAAAGCTGCCTCCGCCACACCTTTGAAATTATCCCCCCCCCCCCCACTTGGCCGTCATACCATCTGTCACCACCTTCCTCACAGTGTCTATGTCAACCAAATTTCCGCGCCAAGCTCTCCTCGAGCAAATTGCCTGCAGACATTCTCACAGTTTTTCTTTAAGCTATCAAATCGTCCACCGGATACTACGAGTTGGCAGACATCTTCATAGAGATGAAGCCTGAACTGTTGAGCGACGACGCCTTATCTGATGGGACCACGTCCACCTAATACTGCAATATCAATCAAACGTATACGTTTCAAAGTCGGAGGTACCAAGGACATTTTCTGCAGAGACGAAGACTGAAACGGTTGGACTCGTACTGCGATAGGGTGATAGATCAAGAAGGTTTCCAACCCACAGACACACAGAAGACGTGCCGAAGAGATGGAGCCAGAAATGATGGCACTAAGTTGGTCATCGTGGCGTCGGATTCTCCCTCGCTGCTCTCTCCTCCCGCAGACACGTTCTACCACGGGTGGCAGCTCTTGACCTCAATTACCGCCGTTCCTTCAGCGAAATGAGCGAACTGGGCCAAGCTGGCCAGACTCTCAATGGGTCGTCTTCAAAGCCCTTCGATCCGGTCCTCGGTAATATTGACTCTTCTCCCTCGTCGTCCAGCCGCAAGGTTTTCACGTCCGCTCGACACAGTGCGTTACACTAGGCTTATTAAGTTGTTGATAAATCTTTTCTGGGTGCAGCAATGGGGTTCACAAAAGCGTTTGAAGGGGTCCGTGCCTCCGCCCCGAGTCAGTCGATCGCTCCTTCCTCCACCGCCCCATCGCCTCAACGATCGCAGCCCGCTGATGAATGCTGGATGGTGACTCGGCCACAATGGCCGCGCCTGAACGACAGGAAGTGCTCGGCGCACCTTCTACTTGGATGCCCCCTGAGCGATTTGTTTAATCGAGGCAGCGTTTTACAAAACTATTGATTTTCAAACCAGCGGACTTCATATACGGGGAAAAAAGAACCCATCGCCTTTGCGACGAAAGTGCCCCAAGGCTTACAGAGGTGAGAGAGAGAGAGAAAAAAAGGACAATTTGTCAAATTAGGAAAAAGTTGCTCAGAGGGCGAAACGGCCGTCCTCCCCCGCGGTTTTCGACTGCGCACTTTTCTGTAGTTATCCTTTTGTACGTCCTGACCAATGGGACGGGTTTACGTGCACTTGGGGGCAAAGCTGTGTTCTCATGTCACTCGCACCGCGGCCTCTGGCGAGTACACTGTCTGTTCGTCGGGATGACCGGGGGCTGACGCCAGTAAAGCAGCCACTTTCGCGGTCCATTGGCCGCAATTTCAAAGACCACTGATGCGAAAGTTGTGGCCGGTTGGAGGCAATGCAAGAGCTCTTGGAATTTATCTCACTGACATGTAGCGATCGAGGAGGAGTTTTTCCTCCTCCTAATGAATGTTTCCAGGAGACTTCTTTTTTGGCACGCCAACGCACGTGTCGATAGATAACCGCAAATGATTTATCGACCTTCATCTCATGCAGGACACGACAAACTGATTGAACGAAGCTCCGTGCACTCTCTCTCGTTAGTGCTCATCGTCTGAGTCAGAATGGGGAAATAAAGATAAAGACTGGACGGAGTTACCTGAGAAACCACACGAACAGGTTTGCTTTCTTTTCTAATCTACCTTTGGAGACAAGAACGTCTTTCATGTGGATTAAAGTCTATTTTCTGACAACAGAGGCGATCCATTGTGATAAAGTAATAAGCACGGATCAAATGCACTTGAACTGAAGCGGCACTTGGGATAAGCCTCGAATCTTCCTCTACCCGGAATGCCTGTCAGTGCTTTTATAAGGGAAAACATTTTACTTTGCCGAACTGAAGCTTGAGCTCTGTACCTTAAACAACTGCAGCCTCTGGAACGCTTTCACCAACGGTGCATTCGTTTCATCATGGGCATCGAGTGGCAAGACTACGTGTCTAATAACGAAGTCTTTGAGCGAGCCATCATCCCCTGCATCGAGGCCATGCTTCTGATCAGACAGCTCCGCTGGGCAGGAAACTTGTCACGCATAGAGGACACGCGATTGCCCAAAGCCTTGCTCTATGGAGACATTAGCCTGGGCAAACAAGACAGAGAAGCACCACAAAATTGCTTCAAGGGTCCGCGTAAGCGCCAGTTCAGTGTTGCAGGTGTCTGAGAGGAAGACTGGGACAGCACTGCCAAAGACTGGGACAGCTAGAGGACAAGGTCAAAGCGAGGCGCTGAGGCCTTTCAAACAGCTAGACGAGAAGCCGTAGAAGTTAAGCGCAGACGGAGGTAAAATTCAGCTGCCCAGAGCCCCCGTGTCCAGAGATTTTCGTGCCCAATGTGTGCCAGAGAGTGTAGATCAAAGATTGGCGTACAGTCACCATAGGGCATGTCCTCAGAGATAGCCTTCCCAGTGATCCTTGGACCCGAGAAAGCAGCTATCATCATCATCATCATCATCATCATCATCATCATCATCATCATCATCATCATCATCATCATCGTCGTCGTCGTCGTCGTCGTCGTCGTCGTCGTCGTCGTCGTCGTCATCATCGTCGTCGTCGTCATCATCATCATCGTCGTCGTCGTCGTCCTCGTCGTCCTCGTCGTCATCGTCGTCGTCGCCGTCGTCGTCGTCATCATCATCATCACATTTCACCTTGCCGAACTGACAAGTTTTGCATGGATGCAGGCGAGGATTACAAGTCATTGATAGACTGCCTTATAGCGCTACACGCACAGTCATCCAGGAATTTCCATAACTGAATCAGACACAGAGCAACATGAGGACGGTAACGCGTACGCCTTCATCTTCCCTGTTGTTCTAAAGGTAATGTAAAAAGGCAGGACATTTCCATTTACGATAAAATCGTAGTTTATTTAGTCAGCAGACATGTCTACTAATCATATACCCTATACCCTCACGTATTAAAATTCATTTTAAAACACCCGGAAATATTTGTGAAATGTAAACATAATCGTGCTATTGGAGTCGCAGTGTTTGTTGTCATCTCGTAACAGGTGTGTACATGCGCATTTATATTGGAATATGAATGATAGGACTCAAAAAGAAACTGATGGTCTGAAAGGTTTCTACCCATTCCTTACGTGTAAGTGTACAGGTACAGGTGCACAGGAGGACATGTTTTTAGAGTAAGTTGAACCAACAAGCACAGACTCCAGTTTTATCTAGAGTTATTTTTTCGCCAAAAGAATAGCACTAAAGCATGTTTGTTTTAACGAAGGCGAAAATGATGTTTTATTTTGGGGATGATGTACATCCTAAAAACTGAAACAGGAACCGAAATTATTATTCATTGGACGAATGGAATCCTTCTAATATTATCATTTTTTACTCGGTATCCTTAAATACAAAAAATATACTCTTAATATACGACAGCTATTTGGTATTGTTGAATCAATAAAAGAAACCGCGAGAGAGCTCTACATTCACATTAAAAAAAGAAAGAAGAAGAATTAATTAAATGTTTTGAATTGCAGCCATGTGTTACGGGGAATTTTCTCTCTTCTGCAGCCATGGTTGGTCGTTCTCCGAAGAGCTTGGTGTTTTTTTCGGAAGATAGGAGACTTCAGCCGTTAGAACGTTCTCATCCTTTATTCAAGCATCAGACAGTTCTCTATTTTCCAGCACTCAGCTCTCTCTCTCTCTGCTTTTCTGCCCCCCCCCCTCTCTCTCTCTCTCTCTCTCTCTCTCTCTCTCTCTCTCTCTCTCTCTCTCTCTCTCTCTCTCCTTTTATTAAAAGTCTTTCAAATAGCAGTCCCACCAATCCTTACATGGTCTAATGTAATGCCAGCACCCATGGCACAGTAACGGGTGTGTGTGTGTGTGTGTGTGTGTGTGTGTGTGTGTGTGTGTGAGTGTGTGTGTGTGTGTGTGTAATGGCCAGAGTCTTGAAGGGGGGTGTCTCTGGAGAAGAAGCATGTAATGGGGAAGTGGTTTTTCGGAGGTATCTCATCTGAGAGAGACTTGGTTTTTGCTGGTAAAGTTGATAGTCTAACGAATGTATAGAAATGGAGGGTGGATGGGAGTTGAGTTCTGCCCTAGGGGTGATGAGCGGTGTTCGCTCTGAGATATGAGTAGGAGTGAGAATAGGTGGTTCGTGAGTTGGTTGTGAGAAGATAGCTATATTAGAGAGAGCAAGAAGACAGCAATCAGTCCGCCTACTGAGAGAAGACAGAAGATAGAGCTCGGTCCGCCTGCTGGGTGAGAAGAAGAGAGTGGAGGAAGGCGAAGCACAGAAGAGTGAAGCAGACAAAGAAGAGAGTGGACGAAGGCGAAGCACAGAAGAGTGAAGCAGACGAAGAAGAGAGTGGACGAAGGCAAAGCACAGAAGAGAGAAACAGACGAAGAGAAGAGATCGGTTCCACACACAGCAGAGACGGGCAGTGAGAGAGAGAGAGAGAGAGAGAGAGAGAGAGAGAGAGAGAGAGAGAGAGAGAGAGATACCAATGTACCATTCTTTTTATTTTTATTTTTATTTTCTACCCCTGTTACGAGCATGTTTTATGTTGAAATATAAAGACATGTAAGTAACCCGGGACCTGTTTTATTTCGTTTTTGTGGATCCCCGTAACAAAGCACGATTCCGCCAGCTCTGCAGAATCTTCACCTACTAAGAATAAACTCTACTGACTCAATTTCTAGGGCAGGTATCCTGGATCTAGGTCTACAGCAACTCTCTCTATTTTCCAGCCTAATGCTAGCTCTTTCCAGCACAATACGTGCATCGTCAAGAGCTATCAACCTAATGCATGTCACCAGAACGACTGCCGAAGACATGAAGTAAAGTACCAATGATGATGAAGTCACTTAGTGAAAATCCAATACAGAGAAAAAGAAGAGCCGATGAAAGGCACCCAGAAGCACAGCAAGAGCAGGGCCCAATTTATTACATTGGTGTAGACCACTCTATGAAGCACGAACTCCATCCTCCGAATCATCCATGTCACAAAACTGCTGATTTGGTGCTGCAGTGTATCAGTCTAATAACATGTTTTTAAACCATTGCTCTGAAATTCACGCTACAATAGGTCGAAAACATCGTGAACATTCCTGCTCTCATACTACTACTGCTAACCCCGAACCCCGCCCGCAAAGGAGATAACTTTTATTACATATGAACACATACAGCATGTGTGGCGTGATGAATTATAAAACTCTTCGCCTTTTCGTAACATGCCGTCGCATTTTTTCACATTTTCTATATGCATATCAACCCCAAGCGATACGTATAAAGGGTAACGCGAGCCAAATGGTAGGTAGTCTAGTTTTGCTCTCGTCAGTATTGCCATCACTTCAATCTAAAATGACTTCTACAAAAGGATCACAAGGATAAAAAACTTACATTTCCGCAAAAGTGCAAAGGTTGAGTACTAACGATATATATATATTAAACTTCAAGTAAATCCAAGTTCATGGCAAAGATGAAGTACTTTCAAAAACACCAGTTGGACATCTAGTTGCTCGTCTTTCATCCCCAAGAAGGCATTTGCTTTGATTGGGAGTCTTAGTTGACATGCTTTTACAGCTTTTCATGTTGCCCCTATGTCGCTTTGATCCTCAATCATAAATCAACGCTCAAGGAGATTTCGTGTCTTAAATAGCATTTAGTTGATGATTTGTGGTGCACTGAGCTGTAGGAAGGTGGTGCAAAATATGTTATGTCTTGAGACTGTTTGATCAAACTCAACCCTTGCGTTATGAGATAAAACACCTCCCCATACCCAATCCCCAACACAATTTGTATCAAACAATTTAACAGAAAAATATCCAGGGAAAATCTTAAAGGATTTGATAAAAAAGATTCAAAGGACACATTTTTGCAGGGCGTCAGCAGGAAGCTCTCTCATCTGCATTTCTGTGCGAACTGGGACAACACATTGTTAAACTTGTAAACCCTTTTGAGCTTGACATTTTCAAACGCCCATCTGAGACTTGTCATTCGAAAACTCAAGGTTAACTGTAGCCGAGGCGCTCGTCCTACACCGGGACCAGAACGCCAGAACTGGGCGGAAACACTAAATGCGGGGACGGCAAAATACTTGAGCGGGGAACTCCGTTCCAGCCCACCCGTGAGAGCCATCCAAGTCTGCCCCTAGCCCCGGACTGGGAGCGGCGCTAAAGATGCTCGAGTCCCCAGGGTCCACGGCAGAGACGTCTCCGAGGACTGCACGTCTCTTTTACTGGGAGGGAAAGGACTAATGTCGGAGGAAGAGGGTGCTAACCCGCCCCGCTCTTCAATCAAATGAAAGCTTTCCGCTCCTCAGCCACTTCAGGTCTGATTTACGCCCATCGTAGAGCATGATGATGCCCGATTCCGCCGAGCTTTTCAGCATTTGGTGCGCATGACGTAGCCCTACGCCCCCCTGGCCAAAGCGCCTGCGTGCGAAAAGAACATGAATCAAAGAAATGCAGATTGGTACTTCGATTACTTCCCCTTGCGACCGGCAAACAGCCACGCAGAGGCGCTGCATCCATCATGGCGGCCAGGAAAGCTCTCTAACCCCCGGAGGAGCGGAGCGAGGAGTGGCGGGCTTTCTGGTAAGGCGCCTGTTGCACCTGCTTACGTCACCTCACTCTTCCTGAGAGATGGACGTGCGGAAGCAGGAGTCTTCAGTGAGCACAGCAAGACCTGCAGGCACTGTCGATGCATTAGCGAGGACCTTACCCTCCGGGGTCCTCGATATTAGAGGGCGTGAAAACGTCCAGAATGACGACAACCTTACGCATCCAATGTGACAGACGAAGAGACGGAGAGATCTCAGGAGTGATGCAAAAGAACGATTGCCAAGACTTTTTGAAAGAGAAAATTGGTTCAATCTCAAATCATTAGTTCGCACTTTGATGTGGGCTCCAAATGCATCAGGCAGAAATGATTACTAGTAGCGACACCATGGCGAACGTTCTTCAGCGTATCCGGATAGACTTTTTGTAGCCGGATGAAGAAAAACTATTTTTCCGCGTGTAGGAGCAGTGTTTCGGCCATTTTATTCCATCTGTTTTTATCAATGCAATTTTTTAAAAACATTATCTCTACTTTTCTTTCTTTTGAGACATATCCAACCCTGAAATGCTAACTGGATTAGCAATATCTCGTATGTAATACAGAAAAAGAGTGAGAAGGTAGCATTTTTGCATCTGTCGTGGTTGACACATAAATAGTTTGCTGAGGAGGTCCGCTCCACGACTGTTTACAGTGGTTGCACAGATCGAGTGACCTGTGTGATTGCCAGCAAATCCTATTGTGGTTTGGCGTCCCGAAACATGTGTCGCTGCCCATCGCCATAGGAATGGGTTGGGAAGAAGGTCGACAACATGATCAAATGTACTTGTAGGAATATTGGAAAATGCTGCGTGACAAATGCCTCCACAGCAACTCTCTTTGCTTGTTTGTGTGTGTGTGCGCGCGCGCGCGCGCGTGTGTGTGTGTGTGTGTGTGTGCGTGCGTGTGTGTGTGTGTGTGTGTGTGTGCGTGTGTGTGTGCGTGTGCGTGTGTGTGTGTGTGTGGGTGCGTGTGTGAGTGCATGCGTGCGCGTTTGTGTGTGTGTATGTATGTGTGTGTGTGTGCGCGCGTGAGTGTATGTATGTGCGTGTTTGTGTGTATGTGTGCGCGCTCGCGTGTGCATGTGCGTGCGCGCGAGTGTGCATATGTGTTTGCGTGTGTACGTGCGTGCTTGCTTGTTTGTGTGTGCGTGTGTGTGTGTGTGTGCGTGCGTGTGTGTGCGTGCATGTGTGTTTGTGCATGTGTGCGTGTGTGCGCGTGTGTGTGTGCGTGTGTGTGCGTGTGCGTGCGTGTGTGTGCGCATATATGTGTGTGTGTGTGCGCCCGCAAGCGGACAGTGGACAGTAGACACGCAAGGCAGCTCAACCACTCTCACATGAGCTGTATTCGCAGACTCCGACTAATTAGCTTGATGGACAGGAACCTTGATTTAGAAGTCTGGATCGCTAGCATCCACACTCTCGTGATGAAGGCCTGGGCAAGGTGGACAGGCCACACAGCGCGGATGCCAGACAACTCACTGCCAAAGCAGCTGCTGTATGGAGAGCTCTGCAAGGAAAGCGAGCTGCCTGAGAAGCCCCCTCACAGTCCTGTAGATCAACATGGACGCCTGGGAGTTGCTGGCACAAGATCGTTCCCCGTGGAGTGGCGAGGTGACTACACATTGGCGGGTAGCGGAAGAGCAAAGGAAGGCGACAGCAGAGGGAAAGAGAACCGCGAGGAAGGCCAGAGTTGCCAGCGTCCCTTCTGCTTCATCCCCCCCATGTGTGTCCAACATCCCTACAGCCTCATTCCCCCATGTGTGTCCAACATCCCTACTGCTTCATCCCCCCATGTGTGTCCAACATCCCTTCTGCTTCATCCCCCCCATGTGTGTCCAACATCCCTACAGCCTCATCCCCCCATGTGTGTCCAACATCCCTACTGCTTCATCCCCCAATGTGTGTCCAACATCCCTACTGCCTCATTCCCCCATGTGTGTCCAACATCCCTACTGCCTCATTCCCCCATGTGTGTCCAACATCCCTACAGCCTCATTCCCCCATGTGTGTCCAACATCCCTACTGCTTCATCCCCCCATGTGTGTCCAACATCCCTACTGCTTCATCCCCCCATGTGTGTCCAACATCCCTACTGCTTCATCCCCCCATGTGTGTCCAACATACCTACAGCCTCATTTCCCCATGTGTGTCCAACATCCCTTCTGCTTCATTCCCCCATGTGTGTCCAACATCCCTACAGCCTCATTCCCCCATGTGTGTCCAACATCCCTACAGCCTCATTCCCCCATGTGTGTCCAACATCCCTACAGCCTCATTCCCCCATGTGTGTCCAACATCCCTACTGCTTCATCCCCCCATGTGTGTCCAACATCCCTACTGCTTCATCCCCCCATGTGTGTCCAACATCCCTACTGCTTCATCCCCCCATGTGTGTCCAACATCCCTACAGTCGCATTCCCCCATGTATGTCCAACATTCCTACTGCTTCATCCCCCATGTGTGTTCAACATCCCAACAGCCTCATTCCCCCATGTGTGTCTAACATCCTTACAGCCTCACCCCCCATATTTCCAACATCCCTACAGCCTCATTCCCCCATGTGTGTCCAACATCTCTACCGCCTCATTCCCCCGTGTGTGTCCAACATCCAATATCCCTACTGTCTCATCCTCTCATGTGTTTCCAGCATCCAGCATCCTTACTGCCTCATCTAAACGTGTATGCCCAGCATGTTGAGAGTCTTGTGGGCCCGAATAGGTCTTATCAATTATCTGCGGACCCATCAAACCTCGATTGTAAAAAACCCCGGATGAAGTCATGTTCTTTTTCGCCTTCAATGGACGAGCAAGACGTGTGCACATGCATGTTTAAGTGGATGCGCGCGCGTGCATGTGCGTGACTGTGTCCGTGTGTGCATGTTGATGTCTTGAATACACTTCAGTTTGACTAACGCGTAGTTGAATATATTTACTACACAATTCATTTTAAGTCATGCATTTGTAATCCAGCAGCCTTTTAAGTACTCATGTTTGAAGCCCAAACCTCTTGATAATTATCTCATGGTCTCCAGGACTGTATTTTAAATTATCTGCCTGCATCACGCCAACAAATGTGCATGGAAACAAAATGGACGAGGAGCCTCTGCTGCAAAACCGCCCACATCCGTGCACTGCAGAACAGGATAAATTGACCGCATTTTCCTCTTGAAACATATTCGGTATAGTTTTTTTAATCCTCTTAATGTTCTGCCCTGTTCATAATCACTCCACGACGGAGCATGCTAAAGTGAGGACATCGTCCATCTCTCTCCCGCGCTCTCGCCCTTCCAGCGCGGTCTCCATCCTTTCTCACTCCTTTGATCGTACCGCCGCGGCTTTTTAATTGGCACGGCTCCAGCCTGTGCGGTTCCCAGGGATTTTCTTGCACGTTCGTTCTCAAGACGATTAGAACACAATGTGCATCTCTGTTGCAGGCATATTGCGGATAAAGGCAGTTAACGTTGAAATGCTTGAGCCCCCGGCAAAGTCTTTTCTCAGAGCTGTCAAGGCGAGACCTTAGAAGTGGTCTTCCTGCTCCTTACGAGAGAGCTGGGGACCGACACGTGCATCGAGAGAGTGAACTTGATTGACTTGAAACGTTACTTTTACTGATCAGGTGATCCGTAGAGTGCACGCTCTTTGGGTTTTGAAAGCAGTTGATAACCCGCTGTTGCTTGTTCTGTCACTCATTAGGGATCTTATCACCGAACTCTGTTCTGATGCCCCTCGAGTGCCGCTGATGCTTATTGGGGCCGTCCCTGCTTCAACATCTGAAGATGTCGCGTTTTTAGTTATCTAATCATAGAAATCCCACCCTCGAGGAACGACGTAGTCGTCCGAGAGGGGAGGGACGATTAGCCTAACAGAGTTTACATACTAAACTCAACCACCACTCCTTGGGGGGACACCACAAACGTCAAGCAATGTCAAACAAACAAGTGAATAATGACCACTGAATCGGGAATAAATAAACAAATCAAACTTTAATCATCAAATAAAATAACAGCAAAATTCACAACAATCTGCCCTCTCTAGAGCAAAGTGATTCCAGACACTTAACCTGGAATCCATGACACACAAGTAACAACACCCACGTTACAATGTGGTACAGGGAAAGCACACCTCCCTTCTCCCCATCACAAAACACCAGAAACTGGAATTTATTCACAACGCAGTCTCTGGTATGGAAAAACACCCCTTCCCACCACTCGTTCTAATACTCACAACAAGAACGAGAGAAATCTCCCAACAGAGATTAAAGACTTTCATTCCCACAAAGACACAAGGTTGCAAACACCCTCCAACCTATAAACAGTCTCCGACTTCACTGTAGAAACATTTAACAAACCAATGTTAAATTGAAATCTCCAAACTTCCCAAGAAATCCCGGAACGTTAGGAACCAAATCCCCACAGAAAGATTTTCCCCGTCCCTTTACACAGTCTCCTTTAGCTAAGTTACTCAGAACGAAGCCACACAACAATACCCTTCCTTTTGTCTGAATATTAATGAGCCCAAACCCCCGTTAGCTCCGCCCCCTTCCCCTTTGCTGACGTACTCCCGCCCACCACTCGCAACCGAGGAAAAACACATAGAGGCAAATCAATCACGCGTGAACCAGCACTCACGCGCTCCTTTCATCGCACGACCATCCTGTCCAAACAAGCTCCCGTGAGCGGTGAAACAGATGTCGAATACAAGCGAAGAAAGAATGAAAAAAAGGTTTTCGTCTACCCTTTTCGTAGCCCGGACCTCTCGCAGTCCAGAACACTCAAATCCTGTCATAGAACTACCCGACCCAACCAAGTCGGAGTTACACTGACCCCAAACCAAACCTCACAGAAAATTGCACACGACCTACTGCCCCTTCCCACCCTTTCAGTCCGTCGAAAGTACAACTGTCCTAAGCCCCATGCTTAGACAAGTCCAGAAGAAAAGTTCCTCTCAGAAGGTTCCCGGTAGTACAGCGAAGACAGACGCCTCCAAGCGTCCCGGTGTCGTGGCGACAGGTAGGCTCCCTCGCCCCGCTCCTGTCCAGAGGTGTCACTGACTAGCGAGCACCGCGCTCACTAACCCAATCAGTGAAAAGTTCGGAAAGTCCATCCGAATGCAGCAGGAATCCCCCCCGGTCGTCAGTACAAGTGCGAAATAATTTCATCCTACAAGAAGATCAGTCCATTCATCGCACTTTCCTTGTTGTATATCTCCCCTACAACCATTGGCTGCGCGCATCACCGCTCCGCGCCAGTGAGCGACCGCTAGCGTCTTGACCATCCTGCCTTTAATCTGCCCTCTCACCCTGACAGTTTAGGCCACAGCAATGTGGACTTCAAACGCCTGTCCGTCGGTGTATTCGTTAGACCCAGAAATATAGCACACAGCTAGTCGTAACGAATTTGTAACTCCCGGAGTTACTATTGAAAGAGAGTACTTGCACAATAGCCTTCACCGCCGTTGAGGAAAAAGCACACCGTGTGCTTTCAAAGTGTTGTTCGCCGATCCCGACGCTGGCCCATGCCGACGCAGGCAGAGTTCTCGCTAACTCTCGAGGAGGAAAACCCAGCGCTCATAGAACGCGTACACGTAGGTTTATAAAAGTGGCCTGAAACATACAACGCGAGTGCCTAATGAGAGACTACACTTTCTCCCCCAGGAATTTACACATGCGTGATTCAACATAAAGCGGTGCACCCTTGCCCGAACGCTTAGTTGAAAAACTTGCCCGCACCCAACGAGTAAGTCGAAATTAAACACTCCCAGTTCACAAATTGAATTACAAATCACGACTCAACCGGAGATAGGTATCCCACAACCTTCCCCAAAGATTTAGTTCAATTTTTAAAGCACAATTCACTCATGCACAATGAATGACCCGTTTCTCCCGCCTTAACCAACGGTCAATTTCCCAATAGCAAAAGAATTGTCCCAATTGTACGTTACCTCAAATCTCGTCAGGCCGTGGTGCCCCAAAGCAAAACTTTGCTCATCTCAACCAAGGCTCTCTCTTCCCACACTCTCGCGGCTGACTCAGCATAAGTCACCAGCAGAGAGATTTCCAGCAAAGCGAAACGACCTCGCTTTTAGCCACCCTGTGGCTTACAGTTGGCAGCACAGACTGCTCGCCCAACCTTCCCATCCAGACGACGGAGATGATCTGATCAGACGCACGCTATCAGATCCGACGTTTGCTCTGTCACGTGATTAATCCCCAATCAGAGTTCAGTAATTTCGCGCCCTTCGACCAACTCCCAATCATTGCTCGACTAATTTTTCGCGCTCTTTAGACCCATGTTGAACAATGTGTGAACCCCGTGGCATACCAACGCACCCCTACACCCTCCAACTAACCCCCTGAGGTGACGTCGTTTCCCCCCCCCCCCCCCCCCCCCCCCCCGCAACTCGAATCATTTGTCGCATTGCGGTAAAACACGGTCTGAACGCGTCATTCAATACAGCCCGTTGCATTGACATTTACGGCACTACATCACACCCAAGTCGCATTTCGCGACAGAAGAAGACCTCAGAAAATCCAGCAGGCAGGGGTTCCAGATGATGAGGGGATCATTAAGAGTTCCACCCGCACGTGGTACTCTATAAACTACTGTTATAATAATCGTTGATTGTCATTATCCTTTGTGAAATTATCTTTACGTAAAGAAGTTTGGCGTCACAAGATATGCAGATGCTAAACATTTGTCAGACACAGTTTATGATAGAAAGTAGCCGTGCTGGGTTCCCTATACTGCACTAATATCAGCAGCTGAGGTTTCTCTGTCTGCTTAGTTTCATCTCAGCCCTTGTCTTCCAGTAGTAACTAAAGGATCGAACTTTGGCTGATGAATGTGCATCAGTGGCTTTCAGACTGGAAGTGTGTAAACATGGTGGCGAAAAACTGATCTGACATAAATGTACGAGACATGCCACGAGATTCTTCAATCGTAGAAATGAAACAGCGAAGACGGCGGCGTCGAAGAGGTCAGGAGGTGACACATGAAGTGCGAGAAGGAGAGAGAAGACATCGAGAATGAAGACGACGAGGGGATCAATGTACACGACGAGAAGAGGCGATGGCGGGAGAGGGAGGAAGGGGAACATTTACCTCCATTAGCTGAATCCGGGTGGGTACGAGGCACGCACGTGAAAAAAGTGTTGACACTGGTGCCAAGCACGCGCTCCGCTCTATCGCGTGGCGTGCACGGGGACTATAAATCAAGGAGAATGCAGATTATGCTATCTGAATGTCGTCCTTTTTGCGTGTGGAAGGAAAACATGGCGGACAGGCACGGCACTGTCTCCCCCTGGTGGGTGTTGGCAATCAGGGAGAGGAAATGTGATGCGCTACCCGTTCTTCTCGCCGTGGCGTCTCCGGCACGAAGGCCCACAGCGCAGGCGTCTGAATATGTCCATGGTGGGAAACAGCGTTTCCTCTAACAATCAAAGCGGGACGGGGAAGAAGAACTGAAGCAGTTACGCTCTGAAGCCCGCGTCGAACATGCGAACACCAGCGATGATTTTTCTTTTCACGTCTTGTCAAACGCCCAAATTGCGACTTCAAAGAATGGCGTCGTTACGGCAACAAGTGCGATTATGGCTTTATGTGCGAAACCCGTCGAAGATGCATTTGATTTTGCATGCTGTTCCGTTTCATGATAAAGATTTCAACACGCCGGTTATGACTGGAAGCGAGCGAGCGAGCGACCTTACGAGAGAGAGAGAGAGAGAGAGAGAGAGAGAGAGAGAGACAGGCGGACGGACGGACGGACGGACAGACGGACAGACAGACACAGACAAACAGAGAGACTGGCTGACAGACTGACAGACAAATCAACAAGGAGAAAGAAAGGAAGAGAGGGAGAGAGAGAGAGAGAGAGAGAGAGAGAGAGAGAGAAGGGGGGGAAGGGAGAGAGAGAGGAAGAGAGAAAGAGAAAGAGAGAGAGAGAGAAAGAAAGAGAGAGCGAGAGCGAGAGCGAGAGCGAGAGAGGGAGAGAGAGAGAGGAAGAGAGGGAGAGAGAGAGAGAGAGAGAGAGAGAGGGAGGGAGGGAGGGAGGGAGGGAGGGAGGGAGGGAGGGAGGGGAGAGAGAGAGAGAGAGAGAGAGAGAGAGAGAGAAAGAGAGAAGGAAAGAGAGAGATAGAGAGAAAGAGAGAAGGAAAGAGAGAGAGAGAAGTAAAGAGAGAGAGAGAGAGAGAGGGAGGGGAGAGAGGGAGGGAGAGAGAGAAAGAGAGAGAGAGGGAGGGAAGGAGAGAGAGAGAGATACAGAGAGAGAGTGAGAAAGAGAGAGAGAGAGAGAGAGAGAGAGAGAGAGAGAGAGAAGGCAATAGGGTGGAGCGCCATGAAGGCGAGACGAGATTTATGAAGGAAATCCCCATTACTCAGGAAGAAGCAAGAGCTTGCATAGTTGATGACAACAGGTCCACTCCGTTCCTGCTGTGAAGATCCTGACACTGGATGGAAATCCTGGCATGTGCACTTGCAAACTCATGTTACTTACGACAAAGAGAGATAAGATTATTCTTTCAACTTACACGACGCGTCAACCAAGGAATAGTGCAAGTGCAATGTTAAAGGCTACACGACTACTAACTTTCGCGGGCAGGGGTATAACACAAGGGCCGCTCAAGTGAACTATTCGCACAGTCTAAGGAATGGATTCTCACACTGCAAAATATGACAGCTATGCAGTCGCTTTCACCAAAGAATACTGGCTAACACAAACTACATGTGATGCCCATATCTCTGTATTAGCGGATTGAAAAACAAGCATATTCTTTTTCTAGTTCTGGCAGCTTTTCAAAGCAGTCCGCACAATGGAAGTCGCACAATGCGACATTCGCAGCTGCAGTGAATTTGACAACCTCCGTGTTTGCACGCGAACCAGCTTGATGTGTTGGCACCGTCGACATCAAAGCCCTTGATGCTTAAAGATTGTAAAACTTGTGCAGAAAAACATCAAGCATTAGAGGAATTTACTGCATGCGCACCTGAAGAATCTGTAAGTCCTGGAGATGTCTGCGTAAATCTACCAAAGATCATGTGAAGAAGATACAAGACGCATCTCCCATGTAACTTTCGGAGATCGGTCACGTTTCTTCAGCATGGGTTGACTGATTTGTCTGGACTAGATCCAAAGCACGTGACCGAGGGACGTGCCTACACCCATCCTTCCATGCTGAAGACGACGGTCAGATTATCTCCTTAAAGCTGCATGTGAGTAGCAGTCTTTGTGTGTTGAGGGCCCCCCTGGGGGTATGGGGTGAGAATTGACCCACCGAGTCTGCTTACGCGATTTGTAGGAGGCGAACACCTCGGGAAAGCAAGTCATGATTTGCTCTTACTCTCACCAGTTCCAGTGATTTATTTTAAGTATCATTGGATCTACATGGTCTACACATGCTGACAGCCTGAACAAACTCATCCATCTTTAAGTTGTATGCCGAGGGAAAAGTTTCGTTTTCGTCATTCATGTCATCCCCACGGCAGTTCAAGCTTATTTTTTCTCTTTTTCCCCCCCAAAAGAAGTTTCAAATACGACGATGCAAAGCTCTGTCCTTATCTTTCCTTTCACAGTAATCCACAAAACAGTCGCTCTAAAGTGAGAGTCAATCCTTTCTTTGGTGTCTGCTTACTCCACGCATCTCCCTTCGCTATTCATACTAGACGAATAACTAGAAAACTTGTGACTCTGCGCTTACTGTAAGCAGTGCTGATGATTGTCGTTGTCAGTGGTCTAACGTCTATAAAGGTTGATAGGCTGTAAAACTCCCTCCATCTATCCTTGTATCTGCTAGGGTTAAGCAAGGCTCCCAGGTTTCACCCTTGGAGGCAAAGTCGAGGGTGATGGGCCTTTAACAGACAGCTTGGCACTTGCTCGTTGAGTGCTGGCATGCAAAAACAAGGAAGTCTCACATTCTCCTCGCATGATCATAGCTAATTATCTGTCATGGAATATAGGTATTTTGCCATAATGCCGACAGAAGTACTCAACGCGAAGGAACTGTCTGGCACACTGGGTGAAAGCGAGCATGAGCGCGATGATTTCGCTAGTTCGACCTACACCCCGTCGAATTTATCGGTGCAGCGTTCATATTTAGTCTACACTTCGCCTCAGTCCGCACGTTGTAATGGCTACGAGGGCACGAGAAATGGCAGTTTAGTGTAAATGAATTGTTTGGCATCTCGGTTTGTAATGAACGCCATCCCAAGCAAAATTATGAACATAATGCATGATTACATTTTGCCATTCATCTGCTCCAAGAGTTAATCAATACGAAGCGCGAAGACGTATTGATTTTCTGAATTGCTTTAAAGTCAATGGAATGCTTCAAGACGTGGCAGCAGACGAACGGACGGGCGCCGTGCGGGCGGGCGGGCAGGCACACAGACACACAGGCTGGCATGCACAGGCAAACACACAGATTCACACACACACACACACACACACACACACACACACACACACACACACACACACACACATACACACACACACACACATACACACACAAACACACAGACAGACATCGGATGAACAGGCAAACGGACAGACGGACGGAAACGTACACACATAAATATTCACAGGCATGTACCCAGAACTATCTACCCTAATCCATACACACACGCGCGCACAAATACACACACATGCACGCACGCACTCGTTCGCACGCACACACGCACACACAGGTGCACACAAACACACACAGGCGCGCACGCGCACACACATGCATGCACGAGCGCACAAACACACATACACAAGCAAGCACGTATGCACACATAGATGCTGACACACTCAAACACGGTCGGGCGTTAAGAGAAAAAAAAGCAGATTCATAAAAAAAACACATTAGCGGATCGATGGATGGATGGAAAGACAGACGGACAAACAAACAGACAGGCTCGAATTCAGTGAAGGATGCGTTGATGGAATACGAGGTGGAAATGAAGAAAATCATGTTAGAAAAAGGTCACGCGCAGATGATATGATATCAGACTGTCGAGTGCTATTTCGGCTGGCAAATATTTGCTTTTCAAGCCATATTTTAAGGGTTGCCAAGACCGTTATCTGCAGAGATGTTAACACGAGGAAGAAAAAGCAATAGTTTTCACAGCTTGGCTCCTGGGATGCGTTCCCGCTGCTACAGCTCGCAGTGTGGTCGCTATTTCCATCCTCACCAACAATTATTTTCACCAACGTAGCTCACTTCAGCACTCTTCCACTATAGATTCTCGTATCTTCGAATGCCGCGTCGTAAAGATTTTTGTTCAAAAGATTTCTTTCAGGTCCGAACTTTTGATTCAAAGAGGAAACTCGATAACACCAGCTTGGCGCTGGGAGAGATAGAGCCAGAAGACACACTTTTTTGACCGCTTCGTTTTGGAGTGCCAATTTTACCATTATTACTGGGGAAAAGGAAACTCCTTACACCTTCTGGAGTAACTCAATGTTAATACTTTCCGTTTTCAGAGCTAGCTCATCGCAATCTCGGTCTGCAGGGAGGCGCGAGGAACCTCTGATAAAAAAACAACTTTTAACCCGTCATAAAAAGAGACAACTTCTGCATTTTGCCGAATGCATTGGAAACCGACTAAGATATATCTGTTACGTCATGCTTTTTCCAACTCGTTCCCCAAAGGAGGCGTCGGTGACGCTTCAAAAGCAAGAACATTAAATGTCTAAAAGTCTTGACATGGACTTGACTTTTCCTCCGTGGTTTTGCATCTGTATTTCACCTAGCCAGAAAACGTCAAACTCATCCGCTGTGAAGGTTTCGCATTACCTGTAATCTACACTGTATGAAACACAGAATGTAGGCCACTATACTTGTGCAATGTCAAGTCGGTTTTCCCCTTACTTGCAAATGTTGGGAATAGATTCCCATCTATTTCATGGAATGGGCCAAATCATGATTTCACGATTTTAATGTTTCTCAAAAATATGTAAACAGCCTTCTTTGAATTCAAGATTGTAGCAAATCGATTTTCACCTATTAAGACAGTCTTAGGAAATCTCTCTCTCTCTCTCTCTCTCTCTGTCTCTCTCTCTCTCTCTTTCTCTCTGTCTCTCTCTCTGTCTCTGTCTCTCTCTCTCTGTCTCTGTCTCTGTCTCTGTCTCTCTCTCTCTCTCTCTCTCTCTCTCTCTCTCTCTGGCAGAAATGCCTAAAATTTCATCCTTGATAAATAAAGAATCAATCAATCAATCAATCAATCAATCAATCAATCAATCAATCAATCAATCAATCAATCAATCAATCAATCAATCAATCAATCAATCAATCAATCAATCAATCAATCAATCAATCAATCAATCAATCAATCAATCAATCAATCAATCAATCAATCAATCAATCAATCAATCAATCAATCAATCAATCA
>JAWQFJ010002881.1:17500-22500 GCA_034096865.1 Theodoxus fluviatilis | reverse complement strand
GTTACAATACGTGCTGTACAGAAACGTCTCAATGCGTGCTGTACCGAAACGTTACTATGTGTGCTGCACAGAAAAGGACAATGCGTGCTGCACAGATACGTTACAATGCGTGCTGCACAGAAAAGGACAATGCGAGCTGTACAGAAACGTTACTATGCGTGCTGTACAGAAACGTTACAATGCGTGCTGTACAGAAACGTTACAATGCGTGCTGTACAGAAACGTTACAATGCGTGCTGTACAGAAACGTTACAATGCGTGCTGTACAGAAACGTTACTATGCGTGCTGCACAGAAACGTTACAATGCGTGCTGTACAGAAACGTTACTATGTGTGCTGCACAGAAACGTTACTATGTGTGCTGCACAGAAACGTTACTATGTGTGCTGCACAGAAAAGGACAATGCGTGCTGTACAGAAACGTTACAATGCGTGCTGTACAGAAACGTTACAATGCGTGCTGCACAGAAACGTTACAATGCGTGCTGCACAGAAACGTTACAATGCGTGCTGTACAGAAACGTTACAATGCGTGCTGTACAGAAACGTTACAATGCGTGCTGTACAGAAACGTTACAATGCGTGCTGTACAGAAACGTTACAATGCGTGCTGTACAGAAACGTTACTATGCGTGCTGCACAGATACGTTACAATGCGTGCTGCACAGAAAAGGACAATGCAAGCTGTACAGAAGCGTTACAATGCGTGCTGTGCAGAAACGTTACAATGCGTGCTGTACAGAAACGTTACAATGCGTGCTGTTCAGAAACGTTACAATGCGTGCTGTATAGAAACGTTACAATGCGTGCTGCACAGAAACGTTACAATGCGTGCTGCACAGAAACGTTACAATGCGTGCTATACAGAAACGTTACAATGCGTGCTGTACAGAAACGTTTCAATGCGTGCTGCACAGAAACGGGACAATGTGTGCTGCACAGAAACGGACAATGCGTGCTGCACAGAAATGGACAATGCGTGCTGCACAGAAATGGACAATGCGTGCTGCACAGAAATGGACAATGCGTGCTGTACCGAAACGTTACAATGCGTGCTGCACAGAAATGGACAATGCGTGCTGCACAGAAACGTTACAATGTGTGATGTACAGAAACGGGACAATGCGTGCTGCATAGAAATGTAGAGTGGACCTATTCAGCCCCGTTAGTGTACCTTCTCCTCTTGTAAAAACAAAGAGTAACATTTGTCTGTTTCTGAAACAAAGGCTTGGCTATTATGTTGTCTCAGTTTCATTGGAAGGATACATGCCGAGGAAAAACGTAACCCATTTTTATTTTTTCTATGTTCGGGAAAGAGTACAGCTACGACAAAGATATCTTTATCCGATGATTTGTTTGTTTGCTTTCAAACGCTTTCCTCTCCCGGTGTTGTAAATCGATTGCTGCGACGAACCCCAGACAAGAAAAAAGAACCACGAACTTTCGAATCAACTTTGTTTTTTAGCTCTGTCCTCTTGTTTGCACTAAGCCTGTCTTGCTCTGTAAAGTGGGTGTGGGGTGTGCAGGTGTGTGTGGTGGGGGGTGGGGGTGGGGGTTGTGTGTGTGTTTATTGTTGTAAGCGCTATTCTAGGAAAATCTGGCATGAAAAACATTTGATGGAGACCATGCATGATGCAATATCTTCAGATATAATCGGATCTTCCCCTGCAATATCTGAAACATAAGGGGTACCAGAAGAGAGTATCTCATGGGAAAATGAACTTCATCGACATGTTCTTATCGGTTAATTGATGCACTGGGATGACCCAGCTGGAAACATTTCGGACCCGAGTGCCAATGAGATAGTAGTGATTCCATATGGAGGGGTAATGCTTTGTTTGCTCTGGGGATCGACATATCTCGGCGCGGCAGCGCTGACACCACCTGCAGATAAAAGCTCTGGTGGCAGCCGACCTGGAGACACAAAGCGCTGGTCGGCACGCGCTCTCAGACAGTCACAGAACGACCTGGCTGTGAGAGCTGCTAAGAAAGCGAACCAGGTTGTGCTTGCTCGCCCCTCCACAACCCCTTGCTTTGTCCATTGTTGGTCAATCCCTCCTTCTGCTGATTTCCTTCTTCAGGTCTTGGCGCACCTGGAACTGGCCTGGTTCTTGCACTGACCTCACCTGGACTCGACCTATGGACCGTCCCGTCGTGGTCTCAATGCTGGAGCAGAACACCTGGGAAAAGCGGCACGTAGTGCCAACCATGTTTGGCCATAGTCTGAGTACCTCATCATTTCCACTGTTGCACAGATGGTCATTTCTAGTCATTGACAAGAGATTCGCAAGTTTCTTGAGCAAAGTTTGTGTTTTGGGGAAGCAGTTGCTGTGGAGTTAAAACGATTCATGTTCCTTTCTCATATGCTGCCGTGGTTGGAAAATGTACATGGTCATCTCTCACGTGTATCATTTTGTATTATCACTGTATAAGGGAAACTGCAACTATGTTATGAGAAAAGCTAACAAGAATTAAATAGCGTGTTGTTGTCACTGTTGCAGTTATGTTTGATAATCTGTGCATTATTTTAACAAGATGTTGATATGTCATCTATCATGAAGGTAATTTACTCCATCTACCTCACTTCTGATTATTTTGCTGATTATTGCATATCTTGCATAAGCCAATGATGCTTCCTCATCATCTCCCATTCTGATTCTTATCCATCGCTATACATTGGCACACTGTCTTCAAGCTCACCATTCGCCTGAAACAACTGGGGTTAACTGAACTGTTGTTGTGCTTGTTTGTCTCATATAACGTAGTATTGAGAAGAAGTCTCTACATTGTTTTCTACCCTGTTCCTTCCTGCACTATCCTGCCTGCAGCGCAGAGGATCACAGGTTTCGCGGCCTCTCTTGACATTGGTCTCGTTGTTCATGACGCCTCTTTTCTCGTACCCTCTCATTTCTGCTTGACTCCCTTGAGTTTACAGCAAGATCCTCTACGAATAAGATCCCTATGTGTGTTGGGGATAAGAATTCACCCAACGCGTCTCCTTACGCAATTCATAAGGGGCGCATCACCCGGAAAATCATGAAATGACTTGCTCTTGTTGTAAAAAGCTCTGATAAGGTTTTCTCAATGAATGAGCCTACATAACCTACAAAGGGTGATAGGACGTAAAACCCCATCCATCCGTCCGTCCATCCGACCGTCCATCCGTCCATCCATCCATCCGTCCATCCATCCATCCATCCATCCATCCATCCATCCATCCGTCCATCCATCCATCCATCCATCCATCCATCCATCCATCCATCCATCCATCCATCCATCCATCCATCCATCCATCCATCCATCCATCCATCCATCCATCCATCCAACCATCCATCCATTCATCCATCCATCCATCCATCCATCCATCCATCCATCCATCCATCCATCCGTCCGTCCGTCCATCCATCCGTCCGTCCATCCATCCATCCATCCATCCATCCGTCCGTCCGTCCGTCCATCCATCCATCCATCCATCCATCCATCCGTCCATCCGTCCGTCCGTCCGTCCGTCCGTCCGTCCGTCCGCCCGTCCATGCATCCATGCATCCATGCATGCACCCATCCATCCATTCATGCATGCATCCATCCATCCATCCACCTATCTATCCATCCATTGATCCATCCATCCATCCAACCAACCAACCATCCATCCATCTATTCATCCAACCATCCATCTATCCAGCCAGCCAGCCGGCCATCCATCCATCCATCCATCCATCCATCCATCCATCCATCCATTCAACAAACCATCCATCCATCCATTCCATGGCAAGGTATTTTCTGTGTTTGTTCCAACATCATTCGCACGTCACTGTTCTCCAACAAATGCGCCTTACCCACGGGTCTTGGGACACTTGTCTCCAGGGCACTTCCGGCATTTTATTGCTCAAAAGCGTCAAAATAGAGATATCTGGTGGAGTGAAATCAAAAAGGATGGCACTCCTGGGTTCAGCAGCAATGTGTATTTGTGAGTGAATTTTTGTGTGTGCCGCGAGTGACGTGATGCAATCGCCAAGTGGAGGCCTGCAAGGTAATTTTCGAATGCTCTAGTCTTGATTATATTGACGACAGGTGTTCTGAGTTTGGCGTGGGTGCATGTGTTAGGAAGTAACAGAGTGGTATGGTTCTTTCTTGGCGATTCAGTGCCTAGCTGTGTAGCTGGCACGACCTGCTAGAGAGAAAGGGGGATCTAATCTCAGAGGTGACACTAAATATCCAAATGTAATGCAACATATTAGAACCTAACCTTGCATAGCCTAGGGTAACTTAGCCTAGCCCAGCCCAGCCCAGCCCAACCCAACCCAACCCAACCCAACCCAGCCCAGCCCAGCCCAACCCAACCCAACCCAACCCAACCCAACCCAACCCAACCCAGCCCAGCCCAGCCCAGCCCAACCCAACCCAGCCCAGCCCAGCCCAGCCCAGCCCAGCCCAGCCCAGCCCAGCCTAACCTAGCCTAGCCTAGCCTAGCTTAGCCTTGCATAGCATAAGACAGCATAGCATAATGGCGAACAGCATAGCTGAGAATAGCATAGCAGAGAATAGCATAGCAGAGAATAGCATAGCAGAGAATAGCATAGCAGAGAATAGCATAGCAGAGAATAGCATAGCAGAGAATAGCATAGCATAGGACGGCTATGGAGAATTTCTGCATCATAGGTCATCACTTTTGTATTTAAGAAAAAGATGCTAAATAGCTGAAACGGAGAAGAAGGAACCAAGTCCGAAAGTTTGCCAAGCCGAGACGAAGAACTTGGAACAGAACCACGCTACCACCCAAGAGACAAACCCTAGGAGGACTCGCCTCGCTTCGTGGGGGGAAACTCTTCACAGCGTGTGACCAGCGAACGAAAACGGAAAGCATAGCTTTGCTAAAGTTGGGCGAGACCACGCCATGTGACGCTAAGTCGTGTCGATGTCAAGTTGTGCACCTATATTAATAATAATAATAATAATAATAATAATAATGGATATTTCTATAGCGCTTATTCTCAGGTGAG
>JAWQFJ010002880.1:227782-237782 GCA_034096865.1 Theodoxus fluviatilis | reverse complement strand
GTGATATGCTTCTTTGCCTTCAGGATGAAAAGTCAGAGATATATTGTATCTATATCATCATGTGTTTCACCCTTTTGTGAGATAATGCAGTTCTCAAAAGATCCGAATATTGGTATAAACTGTAGATTTGCATTCGGATAAGTTCGCGTTTGCACTCCTGATGTCTACCTCCTGGCTAGGTCTGTAGAGTTGGACCAAAGTGAAAACCGCTTAAGTAAGTGAGTATTTCATAACTATAACTACCTATTGCAATGAATGTTTGCACTTGCAAGGATATGCTTTGAAGGTTTCTTCTGAACTTGCAGGATTCGAACGGGACTAGTCGTTGATAGGAGAAAAAGGGGACCTTGGATAGGAACGGGGGGGGGGGGGGGGGGGGGGGGGGCAGGGGAATTATGTTCTTTTCATTTCCAAAGATTGGTGTTGTTGAACCTTTAGTTGCATAGTATCCTAACGAAAGAGACGTGAAAGTGTTCAACGCATTTTTCTCAATTCTGTTTGAGTACAAGCACCATACAGGTCTTTTTCAATTTTAGGCAATTCCCACTTTATCAGTAACTTAAAGTTATACGTGGCTTTAACTTTGTGTATAATGACGCATTTTGATATTTATAGCGTGAAAAGTGGGTTGGATTGTACATAGTAAGACCAACACTTTTTCTAAGATAATAACCTGTGGTGAGACAAAAATTGTATGACTTAAACGCCAGTTCGTCACCCTTGACAACTTCTTGCACCAAAGAAGATTTAGAGCTGTTGTACATTTTAGAGAGAATTGTACTTAGGTGATTGAATGATGTAGGAAGAGACTTACATGAGAATATCCTTAATAAGATACAAAAACACACTTAAGTCTTGCAGGCTTTTACCTCATGTTAGGCTGCGAGACAGATTGGTCTGACAAACCCTTACCCAGTCACCCCTGATTAAGAATCTCTTTAGCTGCATACCTGCCTACCAGTCGACATGTATTTTGCCCTGGACGATTGGAGAGTGAGTTTCCGTATCTGTCGTCACATGGAGTTACCACGCATGGTCTTCAAGGCCTCTTCTTGCTGTTCCTGTCTTGCCGACACGCTGTCAGAAACGAAGAACATGATTACTTATGAGGCTCTATGGTCAAGTGGTTAGCGCGCTTGACCTGCAGTCTCTTGCGGCTAGTGGGTGCGGAGTTTGAAGCTACGCGGATCCTGGAGTTGCATTCTTCGGTAAAGTGCATTATTTACATTGCTTCTCCCCACTCAGGAGTAAAATGGGTATCCGTGAGGGCTGAGCTGGAAAATTGTGAAAGCTAACTTTGGTGCGTTCATCCGTAGCCTGGTTGCATGCTCCCCAGGGAGTTGACATGGTTTTGGAGTGATTAAAAAGTGTAGGCCGATCACAAGGGCTAATAGTGTGCGGTTTCAGCACCCGTCAGTGGGTGGAAAGTCGCAATATGAAAAGGGCATCTATTGCCTTTACTCACTGGATGATTTCCAGATCCAGACATGCGGCTCACCCTTTATAAAGGCAAGCAATTGTATTGGAATTATGCATAATGCGCAGGGCAACTACCTGACGGAAATAGTATGAAAATGAATACAGAAATGTCAGTTGGATCAAATAGTGCCAGATGTTCCAGGAAAACGGACTTCGTCTTGGTTGATCATAACGTGTACCTTGATGTCATTAAGGCTGAGTGATTGTTTCCTTGCCAGGTTGAGTCTTGCTTTGTGAGTATTTTGCTTTCAGTGTCATTATCACTCTTAAACCTCTGTACTGTGGTCTTAATCTTTATTGACAAGTGATAACCATCTGTAAATGGCCATACTTTCTCTCTACATGATTCATGTGCCATTCTGTGTGTTGCTTGAATACATTAGGAGATTCAGGACAAAATCAAAACGTTATGTACTTTAGTTGTAAGCTGTCACATTCTGTGCTGACGAAAGATCAAACTTTTGCAGCTTTTTCTTGTCATGACTGATACCTGTGCTTTTGTACCACGCAAAACCGGGATTAAGATCCCCATTGTATAATAATGCTGAAAGATGTGTATGTGTTGAGTCCAATGGGATGATTTAGTTGGTAAGTATTCAAATGCGTTTTTACTAGTTTCTGGCTGCAGAAATCAAAGCGAGCAGACATAGATTCTGCAAGTAAATTTTATCCATGTCAGTGCTTGAATTAAAGTTTGTACATATTTTTAGTGTCAGGATTCATACTAAATGACTGGTTAGTGTACTATTCATTCCCATGCGTGAAACGTTCTCCAAAAGTGTTGAAACTCTCCAGATATAACTTTCAACCTTACTGACTGAGTTCACACATGTGTTGACCCCAAGCCTGTGCCTGTGTATTTAACATTACAACTCTTTACGACAGTTTGACTGCAATACGTCGATTGCTTCATCCATACATGTCAGTGACGGCAGTTACACAAGGCGAGCATTTGCATCTGTATACATGCACACAGAGGAATTTTACGTGCATTTCCTCCTTTTTGACTTTTGAATTTCGTCAGCATTATCCCCTGATTGTATATCCGACCTAGTTCTAGTCTTCCGCTGATGGTGCACCTTTGCACGCAACAGGGAAATCTGCCATATGCTAAAAGCCAAATCTTAGCTGCTAGCCCCTGGACTAGTCAAAGTTTTATTTCGATTATCTATTCGTCTGAATGCTTCTTGTTGACACTTTTCGTACTCTCGAGAATGCTCAGACCGTTTACTGAGACATTAGCCACTTGAAACATTTCCAGCTTTTATCTTGTGTGATTTCATTTAAAGGCTGCAAGCATGTTTGCAATCACTGCCTTTTTTGTATATATAAAAATCACGGATGGAAAGATCAGCTTGTCAACGTAGATTTCCGCTATTACTGTTTAACCAGCAAGCATGTCACTGCAGGCACACCACTCTTGGCCGTTGATGCAAGCTGATAATGTAGGCGTGCAAAACGTGGAAATTCCGTGTGTTTTTTTAAAAGAATATATCATGCTAGCTATCTCGGCGTAGTGTTGCTTTGTGTGCTTGATTATTTATGCACGCCTCTAGCTTTTCAATGCATAATGAGCTGAGCATGCCTTCTCACCACAGAGAGGCTGTGGAGCCAGAATGCGTGTGATAGAGATGTTACTCAACTTCCCCGTGAATAGTTTCTTCAGTGTATCCATTTCTTAGTTTGTTGTGGGACCCCAAACTAATTAAAACCGCCTTTCACAAATATTTTCTTTATCAGCAACAATAAAATCAGATTATGTCAGTGAATGTACTTATGTGTTATTTATAGCCTACATAACCTGAAATGGAATATTTCATCGGTGATCAAGCACCGAAAAGCTAAGTCATGTCTAGCATATTGTCTAGCAGATCTAGCTGCTGTAAAAAAACTTTGTTTCACCACTTCGTGTATGTAATGAAAGTCACAAAATTGTTCAACAATACGGCTACCTGCGCAAATTGTACATACTCGTGATACATATTCACTGTGCGTGTATGGAAATTGTGTTGCCTTTTTTATCGTATTTCTTTTAAAAAATTGTTTCGAACATGTCGTGTTCAACACGTGCATGATTTGAGTTGGCATTATGACAGTTGGTTGTTTTTGTAATAAACGTTTCAGTTTTATGAAGTTGAAACAAATATCTCGATCTCTCTCGTTTTTATCCGTAGAATCACTGCCCCTTTCTGCAGTATTTCGAATAAACTGGTCGTAGAGGCTCTCTTGGTGGCGAGGAGGAGGAGGAATCCTGGAGGTCTGTCTCAAAAGATTCACCATCAACCCTGACAAATGGGGAGGCCTCGCCATACGTACGTCCAAGAGAATCGATTGCATCAATGCTGCTGATGAAGTAGCGTTACATCACAAACAAGGCAGGATGGTCGTCAAGGAGCGAAGCAAAAGTCATCAACGCCAGACCACCAGCGCCTCCTCCGTCTTGTCTCGTCCCCAGCATCTAGCTGCCCATTCTGCCACAGTCACTGCCTGGGTGGAACGCGCTGGGCCCGGAGATAACTGACAGGCAAGGGAATCAAGCGATATCGTGGTTATCTTTGGCTGGGAAGACGAGTACCACCACACCAGCACCATCATCATCACAAACATAATCGTTGTCATCGGCATGAACATTATCACCACCATCGTCGTCGTCGTCGTCATCGTCATCATTTATGTGATGGCGCATTAATGTAGGTAATAGGTACTAGTTCATCGAGGCTGAGCTTTTGGATGAATGCGTTGGTGTGGAGCCGCACTCGTGATTTTATGTTCGTAAAAGACAACTTGCTACAATAACGAGAGTAGAATGCACGTGGATTAGGAATTATATCAATTGGTCTAATATCCAGCATAGCGCAGAATATGTTTTACATCCATTATTCCTACCCCAAACCAAAGAGACCACTACTCACTGCGCCCTCGTGCATTTTGGATCCCTTCTCAGCAGTACACGCACGTGTAGCAATATATCAAGTGTGCACCGCCTAAAGGTGTCTTTGTGGTGTGATAATTGACATTCAATTGCAGCACCATTGTGTGGTGATTACGGATCAATTGTCATAATCTGCAAAGAAGGGCACCGATTTGCATGATTTGAACAATAGTTTAATCACTTTTTTTCCTTTTAAGTTGTTGTTTGTTTCCTTCATTCATGAATATTCCTCAAAATATTTGTTTTCACTGGACACGAAATGTTGTGTAGTAACTTGTACATGCCACATCACCACAAACACAAACAAATTACGGACAATCGAAAGGCAAACATGCTATTTTAATTACACACTGTGTACACAAATTACGAAGGAGACACTCTGATTACACTCTGATTTGCATTTGCGTTTTTGTACATCGATAGATATTTACTCAGACAACGAAGAGGCCAATCCAGGTACCGTTGATATAATCAGTACTGTAATCATAGCCACAAGCCGCAGGCATATCGTTGGTGAGACCAAACTACAGGTGTAGCACAGGGAAGAATCAAGTATGTGACAGGTGAGAATTGGCCAGACCTCTCGTGCAAATAAGAAGCAGCTTTACACAGGACTGAGAAATAAAGCTAGCGTACGACAAGTTGCAAGTAAGCCTGTTCAACACACACAACAAAACAAGAAATACAAACCTTCAGACAAACGGAGATGGAGGACAGGCAAAATGCTCAACAATTTCAACGTATGTTTTTTTCCACAATCAAAGCATATGGTGCAAAAATTGATAGATGACCTTCAAAACATTAACCGCCAGTTTATGAACTGACGTCCATCGTCAGATGAAAGCATATAGTACAACTATATAATTATGTAGTGAGTGCACTCTGTGAGCGCAAACCTCCACCAAAGAAGCCATACATTCTCTTCCATGGTCTGTATGATTAATTCAGGCAGGATGTTCTGCTAGCCAGGCCTAATGCTACGAAGTGTAGTTTATTTTAGTGGCTGAAAGCGATTTCTGAGTAGAACGCATTCGACAACGCCATCAATAGTTTGACGTCATCAACTTTGTGATTTGCGATAACATTTCTCGTTTTGGCCATAATCCCAAAACGCGAAAACATATCAAGTCCTATATTTAATGGATTGTTCCTTGGGTGGAAACCCTGACCTTATATTAAATTCCATCAGCATCCGTTTTGATCTTTGAGTTATTTTGCTGATAAACGAACTGAGGAAACAACATAATTTTTTGGCGAAAATAAATACAAGGATGACATTACTTGCCCGGTCAGATGGCAAAGACAGAAGCGTGAGTTGTTACTTGGCCATGAAAAATGGATGACTGCTGTACGACTGATAGCAAAGTAAACCCAAAGTGGTTCTAGTTTAGAGAGGGTTTGTTTGTTTGTTTGTTTGTTTGTTTTTCGTCTCGTAATGAAGGAGAACTGACATGGATGATGAAGAAAATTATGTGAAACATAAAACGAGGATTATGGAAAAGCATTGTTCTGAAAACACGTAAGAGTGTAGCGATATCATTCGTCGTTTTCCCGCGTTCTTAATAGGAAAAGCGATCAATTAGGAGAAGCTTAATAATTGAATGGACATTCATTTGCAATGCTCGGGCACACGCTTGCATGGGGACATACTAACATTAGTTCGTCGTTCCGCAGTTGTGATGATGTGGTAGTGTCAGCGGCCATTTTTGGTTGGTAATGGAGACCGCGAAATGAATCTCCCACATATACAGTTTTTTCGTGAAGGTTTTCTCAGCATCTTATCTGTCTTTCAACTTCCTGTACTCTGCATGGGTCTTCAAAACTGGTTCATTGTTCCTCGATAGGAAGACACATCCTGTCATGTTTGATACTAAAAGACGTTCATCACATGAAAGCTTACAAACTCTGCTGCATGGTTGGACGCGCTGAGCAAATCACATGGCATTCTGTCTAGAAGTGAAATGGGTACACAGGAGAGAGGGAATTCGTTGTTAGGCCAGCGGAAGATCAGAATGTTCTGAATGGAGGGGTGGGGTGGGGTGGGGGGGTTGGATTATTGGCTGGCTGTCGCATACCGCGTAGTCAATGGCCTTCGATACTCCACAAAGGCTGATAGGCCATACAACCTATTTCATTCGTTCACTCATTCGTTCACTCATTCGTTCATTTCTAGAGGTGAAAATGTTTCTTTGCATTGAGTTTATTCGTCAACTTAGTTTTAATAGGTGTACTCATGGGGCACTTGCTCTGCTCTTTTTCTAACGGTCCTCCATTTGTTTTGTGCTCAAGAGAAGATTAGCTAGACTGAGGGATGCGTACCATTCAAAGGAAACGCTAATTGGCATTAATTCTATACATGTATAGCGACCTCTCACTCGTTTATGTGTCCCAGATGGCATTACATCTTATCTTCAGGCCAATGGGGCACTGACAAAATCTTCTGCTAGAGTCTGGCGAGAAACAGTGAATGGACAGATGGAATAAACGCAACCAGGTACAAGCAGTAACTCTAGTCGTTGGCGACCATTCAAATCCCATGCTTGCTTTCAGCAGCAGCTGGCTTAAACGGACTACCAACCTCACATGGTAGCTTTGCTCGCAAGACGCACATTCTGTGACATACGTGTGGCAACAATTGAGAAACAAATTACTTAATGTTAGTGTTCTTTGATTTGGTGGGTTTGCTGTACAAGAAACGAAAAATCGAATAGGCAATAGCGGTGACTGTTATATGTCGTCGCATATTCTGTAATTACATCTCGTGTTTACTCTGATGTAATAAAGGCGACGAAAACTCTTTCAAGTTCTTTTTGCGATAAAACGTAATCGCGTGACACAGACTGACTTTTCTTTCTTCTCGAACAAAGCCATAAATTCAAACGAGTGGCAGTTTCTTAACATTTCATTTCTTATTTTAATTGCATGTATGACCTTGACTTTTTTTAAATAAGATGATTGCTCGCTGCCTGTAGTTCTCCATTTCTTGATTGTTTGTCAGAATATAAAGTCACACATTCTAACGGAGACAAATAAAAAGCGTTCATGAACAAGTCTTTTTAGTCGAAAATTTACACTTTTCTTATTTCATCCTATGCCCTGTTTCATCCACTTTAGCACGAATCTTCGTGTCAAGAAACAACGTAGAACTGTGCCTTAGTTTGAGTGCACATCTACCCAGTAGGTGCCGCAGAAAGAAGCTCCACTCACCTTTCCCAAGCACAGCAGACAGCTAGGCCAAAGTCAGGAGAGAAACGCGGGAGTCCATGGTTCTCTGTGCAGGAAACGCCTCTGTCTGGGAGTCCTCGGATCGCCCTTCTCTGCGACTGTGGCGATTCCAACATGGAGTCCACTCGATCCAGAAAGAATGACGTCTGCCAACGCCAAGCGCGTTGCGCAAATTTGTGGTGGTCACGCCTGAGACGTTGTCTGGTTGCTTAGCAACGACAACTCTTGCTTTTCCTGACCATGACACGAAAACAATGCATAGGCTATAATGTCATTGACATTTTGAGGGAAATAATTCATCGACGCAAAAAATGGTGTGGCCTCTTCGAAGGGAGCATGTAACGACCCAAAGTATGAACCGACCCAAAGTATGAACCGGAAATCGTCGCAGAGTTATCTGCTCGGGACGTGCTGAAATTTCAACTCTGAAAAGAGACGGCACCCGCCACTCCGCCTGACTGACTTGGCACGCCCGGGGAGTTATGCTAAGATCCGGCCGCGTTAATATATCTGCGTTTTGTGACAAACGTTTTGCTCGGCGATACTGTACTCCATGCACCTTAACGGTCCGCGTGATTCGGGTGTAATCTTAAGCTAAACGACGTTTATAGACGCTGCTGAAATGGTCGAAGTCGGAAACATTCGGAACGTCGTTTAGCTTAAGATTACACCCGAATCACGCGGACCGTTAAGGTGCATGGAGTACAGTACCGCCGAGCAAGACGTTTGTCACAAAACGCAGATATATTAACGCGGCCGGATCTTAGCATAACTCCCCGGGCGTGCGAAGTCAGTCAACGGTCGCGTTTTTTAAAACCAGACTACAAATAGACTACAGGGAGGTGACTCCCATATTATTTCCGGCAGGGGAGACGGCTTTTCATGGGAAAAAACTTTTTTGAACGCTACATTACGTGTTAAACGACACAAATGCACCAAAAACACAAAAACTCGTAAAACAACTAATGCGTCGTTTGTCGGGATATATTCCATGCGAAGAACAGGTGCAGGAGCGTCAAAACCCATGAAAAGAGAGCCGAGCAGATAACTCTGCGACGATTTCCGGTTCATACTTTGGGTCGGTTCATACTTTGGGTCGTTACAGAGAACCGTCGTGATAGTTATGTGTTAATGGTTTGTTGTGAGTTTTTGACTACGAATAGGAGAACATCTGCTGCATGTTTGGAGTGTAAATGGCAGTGATTTTTCTGCCAAATTGGGCTCAGGTTCCACAGAGCGGAATCGGGTCAGTATGAGGGAGGGATCGGCAGGTAATGGAAAAGAGACACCAGCGTTCGCCCAGTAGCAAAACCGCCATCTAAACCCGCTAAGTCGACAGTCGGCAGACCGTGCTTTTATTCTGGATTACCTCCCCTGCATCACAGAAAGTGAGCGATGTCGTCGAAGCCAGGCTTTCTTTGGAACAAGTTCGCAGTCCCAGTGCAGCCCTTTCCCAATTTCTTTCTAGAATGAGCTCAATAACGAACGAACTATGGAACACTTCGAGAGCGCCGAAGTTAGTTTGTCGGTCAACTTGGCCAACGCTTATCGGTAGAAATGGTGATGTTTATGGCGACTGTGGTGGTGTTGATGGTAAAGGTGCTGCTGTTGATGGTGAAGGTAGTAATGTTGCTGGTGATGCAAACATGCGCTTCATCAGTCGTGCTTTCGAACTCGAAGAAGAAAGACACAAAGGAGACGACAGAAAGGGAGATGTTTATAAACTTATCACACATTTTTTTTGAAATCTACACATAAAACATTAAGCTTTTAGATAACAAAATGATGTTGAAATAGCCAAAGAGAAAATGCAGAGACACAGAAAAGAAACTGTGGGATGTAGAGGGACAGATTAATGGGCAAACAGGTAGGCAATGTTTGTCAGGCAGGAAGGCAGGCAGAATTAGTCAGATAAATACGTTGACAGGTAGACAGGCAGACAGGCAGACAGATAGCCGAGCAAGAAGGTTTGGCACACAAGTGGACGGGACAACTATAAAGTAGTCAAAGTAGCTGGACACTTCACAATCATATGGCGCATCATTCTCTCATGAAATACTTGCTCAGTCCTTTTCAGTTGACATTGTTTGTCTACGTACTTTGGCGCTATGAATCCTCGCTAAAACATGAAGCGGTCATTCTCAAACAACGGACTGCTTTTATTGTACCTGAAAATCGGTTGCGGTAACCTTCAGGCTAAACAACAGAGGAAGGACGGTGAAGTGTTTCGTACTGAACAGAGGTGGCGATGGTGGGGGAAGGAGAAATGGGGAAGAAGGTGTGTGTGTGTGTGTGTGTGTGTGTGTGTGTTTGGAGAGGACAGATGGGATTAAGTGAGGAGAACAGTTGTGGGAAAAGAGCAGG
>JAWQFJ010002880.1:217782-222782 GCA_034096865.1 Theodoxus fluviatilis | reverse complement strand
CTACACTCGGCCAAAAAGAGTGGCTATTAAAAGTTTCTCTTTAAGTCTTAATATATTGACAAATTCTTCCCAACTGATCAATGAAAAGCATTCGATTAGCAACTAAAAACGATATAATAATAATAATAATAATAATAATAATAATAATAATAATAATAATAATAATAATAATAATAATAATAATAATAATAATAATAATAATAATAATAATTCCTTACACGTTTCAAAACAAAACGCACACTTTTCACCACCTTTTTTAATCCACAGTGTATTTTAAGAGTTACGAAAAACAATACAGAATAAACTATACATACATACGTACATCCTTGTTAAGAGCAGAAGGTATCATTATGACGAAGAGCGAGAATACAAAATATTGTGATTTGAAATATTTACACACCAAAATTCATGCATCACCCTCTATCGCTAACGTAGAATAATAAAAGTTGAGATTACCCGAGCCAAAACCATTATAAAGATACACAGCACTCGACTTAAGTTGCACATGTGCCGACGGAATCCCCATCACCGAGAGGAGGAGAGGAAAGGAGGTAGACCATTGGAGCCAGAACCCATATGATCATATCACCTTTGATCAATAGTCCAACGTATCTTCACCTTCTATGTACACGCAGTTACCAAAGCTCGAGTCAGGAGAGCTATGTACATATCACTAATTACAGCAAAGACAGTACTTAACTCCTTCTGCGAAAATTATCAAGCGAAAATCGATAAAGGAGCGATCAAGGGGGGTTGAAAGGATCACAAAGAGATAAAACCGCGAACTCCTATTACTTGCAAAATGTAGTTATATACATGTACGTGTATATTTGCTTGTTTGCTTGTTGTCCGTGTTAATTCAGTACATTTCGATAGCATACAAATCTACGAAATGTGTACTGCCATTAAGGTATCATTAAAATGATTTTGTTCTGAACATTAGCACGGGGAAAATTTGCATTTTTATATCAAGCAAATTATTGCACTGGGAAATATGAGCAAATAAACCTTTAGTATCTGTAGAATACACTATAATTATGTGTCAAACATTTCTTGTTGTAAGAGTAGTATGATATGCATTTTTAATGTTCATTTCCTTTCAGATTACCCCTCGTAAATAAATTGGTATTGCATAGGCAGTTCTGTGGCTAGAGGCAACTCACAAACAGTTCAGCACAGGCATTAGCCGGGCTTTGATTGGCTGAGAGGTCGTCATTCATCCATCATATGATTGGCTGCCGGCTGCATTGGTTTGCATGCCTGGCTTCGAGATCCTTGTATTCGTTTCACCCAATTTTTCGCACCCTGATTTATTTCCGCACAGTTAAGCAGTATTACAAGTGAACGAAAACGAGCCAAAACCACTGAGGCTGCAGGGAAAAAAAACAGTTGCAAAGTCCAAGAAGCCAGTTGTGACAGGCCAACCATCAGGAGGTCAGCCTGACACCTCATCAACCAACATCTGCCTGGCTGAGCACTGCGGCCTACTGAAGAGGATAGTCCAGCCAGTGAGACTGCCCGCCCCAAGTACTCAGCCGGACAAGCCCAGCACGAAGGACAGGAGAAGCAGGGAGGCAGTCACCCAGACCATGGCGTGTTCCTGAAGAACCCGGTAACCCTGGAACAGAGGCAATAAGTTCTAATAGTGGTAGAGGGGAGGGGGGGGGGGAGGGGGGAGTAGTAGTAGTAGTAGTACATGTAGTAGGAGTAGTAGGAGTAGTAGTAGTAGTAGTAGTAGTAGTAGGAGTAGTAGTAGTAGTAGTAGTAGTCGTAGTAGTAGTAGTAGTAGTAGTAGTAGTAATAGTAGTAGTAGTAGGAGGAGGAGGAGGAGGAGGAGGAAAGAAGAAGAAGTAGTAGTAGTAGTAGTAGTAGTAGTAGTAGTAGTAGTAGTTGTTGTTGTTGTTGTAGCAGTAGTAGTCGTGGCAGTAGTAATAGTAGTAGTAGTAGTAGCAGCAGCAGCAGCAGCAGCAGCAGTAGTAGTAGTAGTAGTAGTAGTAGTAGTAGTAGTAGTAGTAGTAGTAGTAGTAGTAGTAGTAGTAGTGATGTTGATGTTGATGTTGTTGCTGCTGCTGCTAAATTAATCGAGTCCCTTTTTTTCTCAAAAAAATTTACATTGGGGAATTCACCCCCTCGTCGCCTCTGTGCAGCACACAGTAACCAGTTTAGCTCTTTGGCAGGAGAGCCAGTGCGGGTGAAGCACCTTGTCATGGGATACAACCAAAGATTATAGGTTACACCTATAGGTGTAACCTATAATCTTTGGTACAACTGCAAGATCCGAACTGGCTCGAACACACGCGAGAGGCAGCCGCGAGTACTTTAACGATTGGACGAGAGCTCTGACTTGTATTGCTGACACGGAGGGTTTACCGCCATTGAATTTCAGATAAAACGGAAGAAATACAAAAAGAAACAGGCGAGGAGAGATGACGCCAATGGTTGCTCCAGTGTGTTAGCGTTAAACAACGACAAGGCACAGCCAATCGGACTTGGATCTGGAGGGTGAAGAAACAGAATCTCACGATTTCTCGTCGAGTTGATCGGTTGAGTAAAAAGCAAGCACAGATTTTCTGAACGAGCAGAGGGCTCTGGGAGTGAAGAGTGTGCAGTAACTTGTCGAGGCTGACAGGGAAACTTTTGCAATCAGAACTTGTCATGAGAATGATTCTAGCTTGAGGATCTTCCACACGAAGAAGCTCGGGCTTATCAGTTGTTACACAAGTTGATGTGTGAAAGCACGACGTCAGATAGCATTTCCGGTTGAAGTTTTGGTTAGGGGCGTGTTGCTTACGCTAGGAACCTTGCAAGATCTTGCGCGGAACAAGCCGGTGTTAACATGATGAAAGCAGATACAAAAGCAGTCAAATATTGGCACATGTTGATACCGGCCTATTATTTGACAACTAGGTAGGCTCAGCAACGCACCCCAGTTTCCCATTTAATCTAGAAGTGAATGAATATTCCGTCAAATTTGGTCCTCCGACCACGTTGTACTGCTTGGGACGAGTGTTGGCAAAATGAAGCACTTCAATGAGTAACCGTGACTTAGTCCCTGCTCGGGATGGTTTGACTGGTAGGCTACCTTAGGCCTACACATAAACACGCCTGCGTGTATCCACGCGAATTATCTCAAAGATACACGGTACTCAACCAACAAAATAACGTACCTCTCCATTTGTTTTGATGGTGATCACGTAATCAAAGTTTAACATTTTATGAAATATCTACAATTTACTGCAGGACTGAAAACCTGCGTAGAACACCGAGTGGGAAAGGATCACAGTAGCTGGTCTTTCGACCCTCATTGTGCATGTTGCATTATTTTGGTGATGATCAAGTGATGACAGGGGCGGGGCGAAGCGGAAAAGTCTATGTGTGGGGAAAGAGGGGACAGTCCAAGCCTCTGTTGCATGCGTAATGGGCCTGTGGCGCTGTTAGTGCGGCCTTACCTCATTGACTGGTGTCGTGGACTCTGCAACATAAGAAAAGCAGCAGCTGTGGTCATCGATTTTAGCGTGGCCATAGGAGACCGACGTATCGGGCCAGGTATGATTGTAACAGGTAATCGATGCTCAACGAAAGGTCGAGGGTGTTTCATATCCATTGCTATCAGATCGCTGGCATCGTTTAATCAAACAAAGACTTTATTGCAATAACAGTCTTGGAAAAGATTTGTCGCATGGCATTTAAAAAAACGCATGATTCATCTGCAGCCCCTAAGATCGTTTATATCACAGCTATTTGCTTGCATGCAAAGCAGTCGCTTTTAAATACGTTAGGCTGAATGGAAAAATACCACTAACATGAATATGACGGACCATTTGTTGTTGTTGTTGCTTGTTTTGGTTGTTGATTAGGATACATTTTTTTAATGTGGCTGTCGTGTTATCGTGTTTTTATCACTTGGTTTTGCCTTCGTTCTGAATTCTATGTCATTAGATGACGCGTTATGCGCGCATGCGCGGCGGGGAAAATTGTCGGGCGCCATGTGGAAGGCCAACGACACGTTGAGTTACACTGTAAGAAGTATCATAGTAAATTCCACGAGTTGAACTATTTACAAGCCTCCTGTCTTTATTGATTGAAAGAAGTACAACGCTCGGAACACAACAGCGGCTTTGACTGATTCAAAATAGACTCCAAATCCCGCGTCTGGAAGACTTGAGTTACACGACTGCGACTAAAGAGACGAATAGGCCTATGATTATGAATGAGAGAATGAAGTTTGACAGCTTTTCAGCCTCTGTAGGTTCTGCAAAGCCATCGGACACGAAAATCACCAGAACTTGATGAAACAAGAGTTCATTAAGTCTCTTTTCCCGAGTAAATCGCTCCCTACGAATTATGTGTGGAGACGCGGTCGGTCTATCCTTACCCCAACCCACAGAAGGCCGACTAAAGAGACGAATGCTGAACGGGACTTTGCTGCTAGGTCAGAGACACTATATATCTCTGGCTAGGTGATCTACCGAGATTCCCGACACTTTAGCTGCCTGCCAGTAGTTCTACTGTACATGTATGACGCAAGAGCTGCGCTAACTTGCTTGCTTCCCTGTGATCGGTCCGGCGTTGCATAGACGCGAAGAAAAGCAAGGTCCTTGCGAGGCATAGGCCGGTGTCAACATGGATCAACTGCAGATTATCTACGCGGATAAAGACTATTAAGTGTTGACACATGTTGACACCGGCCCATTCCTCGAATGGTCCTCTCTTTCATCGCGTCTATGCAACGCGCGACGAGTTTCGAAGTTCTATTTGTTCTGTTTTCGACCTCTCTCATTGGTCGCCTCTAGTCTTTCTCCCTGTATTTCAAATCAGCGTTAAATGAAGCCGATTTAATAAAAGATCGGAAATATGGCTTGGGAGAGTCAGGAAAGGTATGGAACACAAGAACTGGGAGTCGATCCCTCACAGGCCAGAGCGTCCTGTGCCACTTACGTGGTTTCTGTGTGACAGGTTCGTCCTTAGTCTTCACGTGACAGGTATCTGCAACACAACAC
>JAWQFJ010002880.1:205282-215282 GCA_034096865.1 Theodoxus fluviatilis | reverse complement strand
ACCCGTCCCTCACCTCTCTCTCTCTCTCTCTCTCTCTCTCTCGCTCTCTCTCTCTCTCTCTCTCTCTCTCTCTCTCTCTCTTCTCTCTCTCTCTCTCTCTCTAACTGGCAGTAGGAAAGTGGCTGAACTTCCGTTGTCCATAATTTGATATATATGTATCTTATGCATGTACATATCGCGTTTCATAATATCAACATTTGACTATCGTATCTGTACATTGATGCCCTTTTATGGATTGCCATAGTATGCCACACACTTACGTTCATATGTATTTTATACTGAATTTATTTGATGGGTCGTCGACCGAAATAAAGAAATCAAGCAATCTCTCTCTCTCTCTCTCTCTCTCTCTCTCTCTCTCTCTCTCTCTCTCTCTCTCTCTCTCTCTCTCTCTCTCTCTCTCTCTCTCTCTCTCTCTCTCTCTCTCTCTCTCTCATGTTGGGCTGCTTGGATGCTCACCAGACAGGACAGTGGGTTGAAAGGATTTTCGAATCCGTCATTGTGCAGAATCACAACGTCGTCCCTGCCTCGTTTGGTGGTGTACACACAGCTGTAGTTTAGAGCTCCTGAAACAGCCACATCTTAGTCGTGTCGGAATTGATCATCTGGTAGACAAATGGATGAATGGCTAGACAGATTGATGGTTGGTTAGATGGATGGTTGGTTAGATGGATGGTTGGTTGGATGGATGGATGGATGGATGGATGGATGGATGGATGATGGATGGATGGATGGATGGGTGGATGGATGGATGGATGGATGGATGGAAAGATGGAGGGATGATGGATGAATGAATGATGGATGAATGAATGATGGATGATTATGGATGAATGGATGGATGGACGGGCAGATGCGCTAATGGATGAGGGATGGATGGTCGGGCAGACGGATGAATTGATGGATGGATAGATGGATGATGGTGGATGAATGGATGGATGGATGGACGGAAACATGGATGATTGATAAATGGATGGATGGATGGATATGTGCATACACGGGTTGATAGGTGGTTGGATGAATGGATGAACGGGTGGATGATGAATGGATGGATAGATGGATGGACGGACCGACGGACGGACAGACAGATAGAGGAGTGTGTGTTGGAAGTGGCACCTCATGTACGGCCATGCGTGTGACCCAGTTTTGACCTAGTCATATTTCAATGGTCAAAAGTAGAGGCTGGGGGCGGAGTTACGGAACTGGCGATGGCGACGTACCCAAGGTGCAGAGCGAGTAGTTGAAGGCCATGATGTGGTTGTTCGTGCACACGTCCAGCAGCCCGCCCTGGGGACAGCGGTAGCGGTCGGAGTTGTCCTTGAAGTTGACCGCCATCTTGCCCAATAGGACGTTGGGGCACTGGACGGAAGCATTGACAGCTGTCCCTGCGGAAATGAAATGACAGAAGGAACTAACTGACGTATGAACTTGAGTGATTGGACGAATGAAGAAATTATCAGGAAAATGTATAAATGAGAAACAATAACAACAACAACAACAACAACAACCGAGTGAATGTACATTAAACAAGGAATGGTGAGAGAATAGGGACAAGAGGAATGCGAGGTGGAGGAGATAAAAAAAGAAATTGCAGCTGGAGGATCGTCGTCGTCATCGTCGTCATCATCATCATCATCACCAGCATCCTCATCCTCATCATCATCAGCAGCAGCAGCATTGTTGTTATAATCGATATCATGATCAGCAGCAAAAGCAAAAGCAATAGGACAACCACCAGTAACATTCAGCAGCAGCTTCAAGTAAGCAGCATTTTTAGAAAAATGTTCTGGTCTGGCATCCCGATCGGAGGTTCGTGGGAGAAAGGAGAGAGAGAGAGAGAGAGAGAGAGAGAGAGAGAGAGAGAGAGAGAGAGAGAGAGAGAGAGAGAGAGAGAGAGAGAGAGAGAGAGAGAGAGAGAGAGAGAGAGAGAGAGAGTTTGGGCAGCCAGCCAGTCATGGCCTATCACAAGACATTGTTCTTGTGGCAATCGTACATAAAAATTCCCTCCCTCCCTGCTCTCTTGCAAATTGCCACTATACTGCCGATACCAAAGAGCGTTTGATGTCGCCCTAGGACGACGAGAATGCAGGAACAGCGAGTACTGGTAATTATGCTTTAATACTGTCCAGCTATGAAGAGACGTTGCAGCGAGCTGCAAGAATGAGTTTAACTGGACCATGAAAAAGTAACACCAAAAGTATGATATTTTACAACTAGGCCAGAAGCCTTCGCGAACAGACGTCTTTGCTGTTGCCGCTGCTGACTGACGTTTCGCGATATTGATATATGTGCTGTATGACTCTCTTTCAAAGGTTGCATGAATGCCTCACATTCCATAAACTGACGCTATTGGAAATCTGGCTTGAGACAAAAATGTCGAAACGATCTTTGAAATTAATGATGGGGAACTAAGGACTCTTAGATGAGCGCTCTATGGCCTTCCCTCCAAAACCACCTCATTTTGGGTTCAGGACTGATCCTTCTTCTCCCTCCATGCGTTGAGAAGAATAACTGCTCTTGTTTCCTTGACGCAAGAACACCCTGGTCTTGCTTAAAGGCCTTTCTCAATCTGGCGAGCACTCCGCTCACGAACCAGGTTTGATGTGTACGTACTGTTCCCAGGACATGCTCAGGGAATACTAAAAACTTTTCCTCAAACCGGACGCACATACCGCCATTTATTTTCCTCGGCTTGCATGCAGTGCGCTCATTTTAAGGATTACTGACACACATACAAAGACACTGCACCTAAATAACAGTATTAATTTCTTAAGCGCTATGTAGAATACATCAACAGTTCATTTTAAATTGCTGTATTAATCAAATCGAGGTGTGGTTCGTCGGGCCACAGAGTGAAAGCGATACTACGTGGCTACTCATGTTCGGATAGACAATTTCCGGCAGTGACAGTCTAATCCTAGGTGAAGGTCGCAGGCGATCTTTTCATACTCTCTGGACAAGTTCTTGAGCGGAGTGTTGGCCTGGTTAAGAACTCCCTTTATGCAGTTTTAACTCATTCGAAGATAGTCAACGTTGCCTCAGTGAGACCGTCTATAAGACTTCACCCAGTCAATGAGAATAGTAACGAACGGCACGAGCTATGTCACTTCTGCGTTCGTTAAGGGCTAACTTAATAGCCCGAATGTCAGTCGGGTGAACCGGCGTTCGGGGGTCTCGCCGAAGCTGCGTTCGTTCTCAATAGAGCGCACCAAGACTGCTTGTCGTTCGGGTATGTTCGGATGGTTTCGGCGAACTGTGTGTCGAGGCCTAATTGATCAAACGAACTTGACGGAAGTGACGACTCATATTATTGTCATGGAGGTCACGGAAGAGAAACTGTGGCGTACTTAGTGAGGGTCTGTGCTCTCAGATTGCTGTCTAGTATCATATAAACCGATTTGTGTGAGCTATTATTTTCTATACAACATCTGATGCAAAGAGGATCATAGATGCATGTATATTCTTATTCTTATCTTTGATTCTGGTCGAAATCCTTCTGGTCGAAACTATAGCAGTCGTCGCCAATGCGAGTACTGTCATTCTTATTGTAAAAGTATGGTTTATATAGCGATTTATCGGCCAAACCAAGTTGTCAAACCGCTCCCCCCTTCTCACGCAGTCCCCCAGTCTTCATTGTCGTCGTCGTCGCCAACCGGGCGTTGTTGTTATTTTAATAGAGGCGAACGCACAGCGTCAGCGAGAGAGTTGAGTGTGGAGCGTAGTCGAGTCTAATGCACCGTGGCTGTATTTCGATGACCTTCTTTGCTGTGAGTTGATACGAGCCCAGCCAAGCTTCGCGCACTTCTATTTATAGCTGACGCGCGGACCTCAGCGACACCAGGAAAGATTATAAATACATTGTTGTCCTCGAACCTGCCTTTGGCTGTAAAACGGTCCACACAGAGGGCGAGAGGTCATATCAGAAAAGGCGTCGATAGACGTACCGTTTTTCAAGCCGATTTTGCTGCCGATCCGGTCTAGACCGTTGCGTAATAATCGGGTTGATAGCGACACGCAAAGATGCAGTCGAGCAGTGCCAACCGATTCCTCCGCGTGTAGATGCATGACCTGCATTCCATTTTTAAAATGTAGGAGCTTTCACGACCTATTGATGCATTCAACATACAGCTTTGATAAATTAATGCTGTTTATGGCTTACATTTTCTTTGGATGCGTTTCTAGTACAGTAGTCGCCTCTTATTAAAAACACATTGGGGCCGAACAATAGTGTTTTTAATAAAAGGCGTTTTTATTAACCGTTTGCGTGTTGAACATGCCCATCAGTAACGATGTAAATCCGGACCGGACAAACTGTTTTTAAAAAACGGCTGTTTTTATTAACCGCGTGTTTTATAAGCGGCGACTACTGTATCCCCCAAATTCAGCGTTTTCTGTGCGAACAGTAGACATGTCCACCATTTAATTGTGCAAACAGTGGCGAGAACGTCAACAAAAGCTCCTCTCGTCAGAAAAGTCGGTTTCTCAGCCAATGAGAAGCCAGCTCCCATAACATGCGCTGCAAGCAAATTTTAGCCCGACTCGAGCTCGCCGAACCAGAGCGAGCATGACTGTCGGGGTGTTCACGCTCACGGGCAGTTAAGGGCGAACACAGTTCGGGCCGAACGGTTTGGTCGGGCGAAAGCTGGTCGGGGCATTCGCCAATACCCCGTTCGGGCTATTAAGTTAGGCTGTCGCGGAATTACGACATGGATTGAGAATTGATGAGGTGAGGGTTGGTGGAAAGGGTTAGTTGCATCGCCCCAGTTCGAAATCTGCAGAGTCAGCGCTCGGCGCTGATATATTTAGTAACAAGGGTCAAGAGGTGAGGCCCGTTGCCAACCCCGCCGTCAGTTGGGGGGGTGGAGGTTCTTTTGAATATTTGGGGGGTGGGCGAAACCTTGTGTAAGCTCACGTGTCAAGCCGCATGCGCTTGGCGTCCCCACGTGACACCAACTAGAGTCCTTGATTGGACAATTACCCGCAGGGCAGATGACCGTTGCGTTTTTGGCGCCTTGAGCGTCAGTCCATGCTCGCTGCTCGAGTGAGCAGGGTGGGTTGTGGTGCCTGTGGCGCCATGGGCCCCAGGAGGCATGGCGCCTCGCTGGGGGAGCCCATACCGTTTGAGGGAGAGCGCTTGCTCCCGAGGGTACAACCGCCTGACTGGTCATGGCCCGTGTGTGGGGTAAGCTTGTTGTAATTAAGTTCGTTGTAACTTGAGCTAAATGCATATTGTAATTGACAGAGGGAGAATGCCATTTTTGATTAACTGTTCTGCAGAAACAGAGAGTATAACAGAGTAAGTGATCTCCGCTCTTATCCTGGGGAGGGAAATTCTAGAGGGAGAGGTAATTATTCTTATCTGTGAGTCGCTCATTGGATTCTCGCGCTGATAACGCCAAGGGGTGGGTATCAGTTTCTCTGTGGTTGAAATGCATGTAGAATGTGGCTTGAGTGATTCTGAGAGAAGCGTGAGTCTTGTCATGGCAGTGACAAGCGTTTTGTCTCATTTCAGGCTTTAACGTGTTGGGGCTTGGGGTCTCAACATGTTAGTTAATGTACTAGGTTAGCTACCTAGAATTAGCTAACGTTCATGTGGCGTTAGGCTAATGACTTATGAACTGTGAGGTTCATGCAGCGCTAGGCTGCTAAACTACTGTACGTAGTGGGTCAGTTAGGACCTTTTATGTTTGGCTGTTTGTGTTGTGAGAAGCAACAGTACCTATATTACTCCTGTCTGATGGAGCAAGTGAGATAGCGTACTTAGCCATTCATGTATATGTCTTTGGCATATGGGGCGGGGGACTTAACGTATTATGGTGTCGTATAGGCAGGGGCCGAACTGCCATAGAACCATGATTTTTGTAATGATGCTAAGCGCTAAGCAATCATTGTTCTTTCAACTGTGTGAATAGAACTTGTCCCCGTCCATACGTGTTAGTTCTTACACGTAACACGCTCGGCGTGTGTCTTGCAGTAAGCTTCGGGCTGTTGTCCTGCAAGTAGAGGGTAGAAGTAATGGGAGGGGTCTGATTAGACTAATAGGCGCTCGGCCCAGGTACGTTCTCTCTCTTATCATGCATAGTTAGTGCATGATGTGACTGGGTCACGCTGTAATTTGCCCGCAAGGCAGTTACGTGGTCTAGGGCGTAGTCTCGTAGCAGGGTGGGGGTAGGGAGAGCTGGCGCCAATTCCAGTCTACTGCCGCCCGCCGCTGTACGCTGACGCTTCGACTGGGGAGATCTCTCGGGTCGCCGGAGTGACCCGACCCACAGGATGTCGTCGCCGCACGGATGCCTGGTGGACTGGGTGCCACGAGAGGGGGACGGGAGGACAGCTCTCGTCGAGATCTACCATCGAGCGCTTCTACGACCGGGGGAGACGGAGGTCGGAACCTCGCGTACTTCCCGACGCTGAGGGTGCAGGAGTGGTCTATCCCGGATTATATGTGTGTTCTTTCCTGTGACAGGAAGAGACGACGTTGGTAAGATTGGCTTTTTATATTTAATCCTGATGGGAAATAGCTGGACTCATGAGACTGACCCTAGTGTCGAAAGCACCAATAGAATAAGTGGAGATCAGAATCCCACAGCTGGTAGGTCAAGGACGCTGCCGTTAAACCTATACAGAAGGGCGAGAAGCGCCATCCCATCTTCTGTAGTAGGAAAAGACTGTGTGGACTTGTTTCTGAATGCTTTAACTAATCCTCTCGAAGGGAATTGAGTTCTATCTATTTGGTTGCTTAAGTGTATCTTCCTGCTACTGCCGTGACAGTAGAGGAAGCATTCTTTCAGCTGCTGTTAGAGCAAGCTTGTAGAACGCCAGAGCGCGTGTTATGTTTGTAAATGCCCTGCCCAGTTCCTGTCCCGTCCAGCGGCTGCTGCGATTGGCCAGGCCTGGGTCGGTCTTTCTCAATGGTTGAGGCCACACCCCCAGGGGGTGTGTCGCCTCGGGTGAACCACGTTATTATCATTTGGCTACGGTCAAGTCTAGTGCTGCTTGAGGCTGACCTCTGACCCTATGAGCTTGTGCGTAGGAATTCGTATCATTGGCTATGGTTATGTCAACCTGCTGAGGTTGACCCCTGACCTTTATGCGCCTGTGTGTGGATGGCTCTGTGAAGCCATGGGGGTGTGTCATTGTTATTGTTATTGTACTGTTTGGGGACTTGGCCAAGTCAGGGTTTGGGATTTATTTTGATGTTTATTCTTTGATTAAAATATTGTTTTGAAATTTACCTCCTTCCCTCAGTGTCTTATTTAATTTGTTGTTTTTCCATGTTTATTCACTTTACAGTTGCAAGGAAAGTGGCAGTTTGGATTTTGTTGAAAATCCCGGGGTGTGGTGATTACATCATCAGGGTCCTGTCTTTGTTTATTTGTTTATTTTATTTTAATAACCCCTCATCACACCCCATCACGCGACATAGGCCTTTAGCGAGTATGTCTGCATTCTGCGTAAATACACAACTTTCTGAACGCTTATCTCATAGTGCCTCTACTTCTCTGTAGACACTCTTTTTCACCCACCTGGACGTTTAGGTCGATGCGCCATAATTATATCAGCATTGACACTTTGACCGCTCTTCAGTCGAAAAGTCGAAAACTGACAAAGGTAAAATTCAAATCCACAGACCCCTAAACCCACATCAGTAAAGTACTTCAAATTCAGATCCTGCTTCAAACATCTACACGCTTAGAAAAATACATCGAAGAAAAATCCATTCACGTGCACAGCTGCGCGCACTTGGATGAGTAACCACCTCTTTCCGTTTGATTTAGTAGTCACCGAAGTAACTTCAAATTCAAAACACGCCATCTGAACGACGCGTTTAGTAGGCTACATACATGGATGAGACTTCAGAAGCGAGTGCTTATGAATTGCTAACATTTTCTGTTTCACCTGCTACTTGAACTACACTGAAGAACGAACACAATTTTGTTGACAAAAGCCATTTTGAGAGGACGCTTTCAGGGGCGGACGAGGGGGGGGGTTCCGGATACACCCCCCCACCCCCACCCCCAACAGCAAAAAAAAAAATTATAACAAGATTTTTTTCAGTAACAAAATTTGTTGCCTGAAACTGGCAATGATCATCATCAGAATGCACCAGATTGCACCATTTTGCAGCTCCCCCCCCCCCTCCCGCTTTGCGGTGTTGGTTTAGCGCTTTGCGCCTTCATAGCCTCCCCCCCCCCCCCCCTCCGTTGCTAAAAAAAAGTTTGGAAATCCCCCTCCAAAAATGAACGGATCCGCCCCTGGCTCTGTTAAAATAGAAGAATTAAAAACCGATGCTTTTCCTCAAAGGTAAATTTGACGTTTGAGAATCAATACATGAAAACGATACCCCCTCGGCAATCAAGCTCCTGCAGAATCTTGCACCAGCTGAAGTCTGTTTCGATAGACATTGACTATACAGGATTTAATGTCAGATTGATATGGCAGCTGCCAATTTTTCCTCAGTTGAGATTCAGCTGACTTACGTTTCATGCGAACGAAAAAGTATGGTCACAAGCGGAGCACAGAAAGGTTTAATGAAAAGTGGCTTGTCTTACAAAAGCTAAGACTCATTTTCCATTCGTCCACCTGTATCGTGTAGGCCTATGGCTTGTCTTACAAAAGCTAAGACTCATTCTCCATTCGTCCACCTGTGTCGTGTAGGCCTGTGGCTTGTCTTACAAAAGCTAAGACTCATTCTCCATTCGTCCACCTGTGTCGTGTAGGCCTGTGGCTTGTCTTACAAAAGCTAAGACTCATTCTCCATTCGTCCACCTGTGTCGTGTAGGCCTATTATTATTATTATTATTAATTCACTCTTATACCCCGCGATACTCCCACTCAGTGAGACTCAAAGCGCTTCAGCCGATGTCGAGGCTGCCTCTCAGTGTGTAGTGTCTCAAGTCAATGAGACCAGTGTCCTGCTGCCAAGGGCGCTGGCACACTGTTTTCCACAAAGGAGAAATTGTGCGTGCTGGGTGTTTTTTACTGTGGCCGACACCCACCCGTCGAGGACATGAGCGTCAGGATCTTTATAGTGCGTGATTTTGATGTTGTGAATGCGTATCACACACTAGACCTCTGTTTATTAAGGTCTCATCCGAAGGACCTATCGTGTAGGCCTATCGTGTAGGACTATCGTGTAGGCCTATCGTGTAGGCCTATCGTGTAGGCCTATCTTGTAGGCCTATCGTGTAGGCCTATCGTGTAGGCCTATCGTGTAGGCCTATCGTGTAGGCCTATCGTGTAGGCCTATCTTGTAGGCCTATCGTGTAGGCCTATCGTGTAGGCCTATCGTGTAGGCCTATCGTGTAGGCCTATGTGTTGCGTCTGAAGAAGGGTTACCGGTCGAAACTTTGCGCTTAAAGTCATATATCTTTTTAAAAATCACTATAGCGAGTAAAAGAAATAGAAATCAAAATTAAATTTATAAACCCCCAAAACCAAAAACCTTCTTGTGCTTTGTTTTCAACACACCAAGGTCGCAAGTAATCTGAAGATTGAGAAAAATCGCAGTCCCAAGCCTTAGGGACAAATCGGGGACAATTCATCATATTGTGGTTAACACCATCGGTCGTCGTTCGATAAAGAATAGTAAACGCTCTGAAATATGGCTTGAATACCAAGTAGTCTTGCGCTTTGCATACCATCGTGTTATGTATAAGTTGCACTTTCTGTAGAATGATAATGTATTCTTTACACATTATTGATTCTGAGTTGACGCGAGTCCAAAAAATTACAGTTACTCTTGGATGGTGTGATGCAGGAACTCATGACGTTCTACCTGCAATTCTATCTCCCTTCACAGCCTCAGCATATCTTTACTCGCATTATCCCACGCTACCGAAGACATCTACCACCCGATAGAACTATGAAGTTTTACCTTTTGAGAGAGAGAGAGAGAGAGAGAGAGAGAGAGAGAGAGAGAGAGAGTTCCGACTTCATATGTATTTCGGCAGACGACCCACGGTATAAATTTACACGATTACATTCATATGTGCACGTTTTA
>JAWQFJ010002880.1:197782-200282 GCA_034096865.1 Theodoxus fluviatilis | reverse complement strand
TTAAATATGGTCAAAGACCGTTTACAATAAGATGGTTCATCCGGCACTCGGCCTATATAAAACATGATGACGGAGCCGACCGTGGCGCCCCAAGCGGAAACGGTGTCCCTCGAGTCAAGGAAGACAACTTCCACATACCGCGTCAGCATAACAATTTACAGTGGATCGTAGAATCCTCTTATTGTGAACTTCAATTGAGGGACAGGAAATTTTTTTCACACTAAGCGGAATGTCACATTAAGAGGGTTGATTTCAGTCATACAATGAACTGAAGGGAAATTAAAAGGTTGTGGCTATTTCAGACACTGACTATAGAGCGAGCGCACTGCTTAATATTACATTACTCGTTCGTCGTACCTCGAGCTTTTTCTGAACTCATCTTGAACAATTTTTATGCGAGATTTTAAATCAGACAAACATGAAAACCTTACTCCAACTAACTTTCAAAGGCAAGGAGGCGACCATTGCAGTGCGAATAACTGTGTTAACTCGCGCTATGCCTGTCCACAGAAGTCGTAGTCGTGATTAGCCGGTCAAAAATGTCGACCACGAAGAAGAAATCAAGGCAAGGAGGTGTCCATTGCAGTGCGATTAACTGTGTTAACTCGCGCTATGCCTGTCCACAGAAGTCATTTTTTAGTTTTCCGTGGAAAAATAAAGAGAGGTAAGTAATGATTATATAAATGTGTTTTGAGCTAAGCGCAATAAAATACAGAACTTGAAGTGTAATCTAAATCTGCTGAACTGGTTGAGGAAGCTTGTGGCTTTTGCTTTTGTAGGTGTGCCGATATTTGTTTTCGAAAATCTGCTGATTTAGTCACGTCAGCACCTCAGCAAATCAGCAGTCTTGATAATGAATGATTCACGTTAGATGATAAATATCGCCTTGAGGCTTGATCACAATTGAGTGATTCTGAATCAGAGTTGAAGAGTTTTGGCAACTCTTGCCTTGGTCATCTCTTGAAAAAATATTTGTTCATATGCTGATGTTGTAATGCATGAAAAAAGAATTCATTCAGTGTGAGTGTAACTAGCATTTTCCTTTATCTTGATAGGATTTTTTTTCAGCTTGTGGTTGGGTTTTTTTTCATTGTGCTTATTGGTTGTTGATGGGGGAACTTCAATTACTTCAACAGAAACTAAATTCCAGTAAACTGTTCAACAAATGCACTTTTGCTGATTTATTCTGGTTCATAACACATCCAAAATAAATTATATGGCCAAGAACAATCCACAAACAGACTTGAAAGGAATACTTACATACAAAATCTTCCAATTAATATTATATTACATACAAGAATACTTAAGTTAATGATTTTCTTATCATGAAAGCAAGGCAAATCAAGTCAGCATCTTCATAACTGGCAAGTAAATGGCTCACATGATACAGTTGCTCCATACATAAAAGAAGACTATTAGTTCTTTGCACAATCTTTCTATAAATGCCTTAGCTTAATGCTATGAGAATTTGTGATTCTTAACTTCAAGTTATACAGAGCTTTGAAATATCACATGTGTACACAGTGACACACACATGGGCAGATCATGCCCTGCTATTGAATATAAATGAGTGTTTTTGAAGTTGCTGAAGTTTGAAAAAAAAGGTGAAAGCACTGATGATTTGTTTTTATTAATGACATTAATGTACTTGGGTAACTTCTAGTCTGTATTATTTTCTTCTCTGGATTGCATAGTTCACAGCAATTTCCTCAATCTTTGATTCATGATCATGGTAATGGAAATTTTTTTAATGATCGGTCAGTGATTACCTACACCACCAGACATGCAGACATGGAAGATTTTGTATGTAAGTATTCCTTTCAAGTCTGTTTGTGGATTGTTCTTGGCCATAGAATTTATTTTGGATGTGTTATGAACCAGAATAAATCAGCAAAAGTGCATTTGTTGAACAGTTTACTGGAATTTAGTTTCTGTTGAAGTAATTGAAGTTCCCCCCATCAACAACCAATAAGCACAATGAAAAAAACCCAACCACAAGCTGAAAAAAAATCCTATCAAGATAAAGGAAAATGCTAGTTACACTCACACTGAATGAATTCTTTTTTCATGCATTACAACATCAGCATATGAACAAATATTTTTTCAAGAGATGACCAAGGCAAGAGTTGCCAAAACTCTTCAACTCTGATTCAGAATCACTCAATTGTGATCAAGCCTCAAGGCGATATTTATCATCTAACGTGAATCATTCATTATCAAGACTGCTGAATAAGACTGAGGTGCTGACGTGACTAAATCAGCAGATTTTCGAAAACAAATATCGGCACACCTACAAAAGCAAAAGCCACAAGCTTCCTCCACCAGTTCAGCAGATTTAGATTACACTTCAAGTTCTGTATTTTATTGCGCTTAGCTCAAAACACATTTATATAATCATTACTTACCTCTCTTTATTTTTCCACGGAAAACGAAAAAACGACTTCTGTGGACACGGATAGCGCGAGTTAACACAGTTATTCGCACTGCAATGGTCACCTCC
>JAWQFJ010002880.1:185282-192782 GCA_034096865.1 Theodoxus fluviatilis | reverse complement strand
CACAAAAGTAGGATGCAATCTGATATGGGAACAGAGTGTGTCATAACATACAAGTTGTTACATATGATCGATTCTCATTCAACATTTCCCCCTTTCCTTTAACTTTGTCATATTCATCTTCCCTGCACAGATACTTTTATTTCATAAATACTGCATGCATCCAACCTTTCTATATTGTCATGTGACTCCAAGGCTGGAATAGACAGGCTGGGAAGAACGAAAATAGAAGAAGTTCTTGTGTTTCGCTAAAACAGCAGCATCGTGGTAAATAGGGAACACAAGGACGAGGTAAAAGGAAGAGATGCTGGTGAACACATGAAGCCTCTGACTTCGGTTTACAACAAAGTCTGACAGTTTTCCGTTCATCTTTACGGACCTGAAGATGCATTAGAAGCAATCGCCAGGATCTGTTTCAGAAAATCACCTGCGCGCGCTCTACTGGACAAAAATGAGGCGAGAATTGGAGTTTATTATTTATTCCCGGTGAAAATATCAATGAGATATCGAATACTAATTGTTTCTTAAACTTCTTTGAGAGCAAGCGATTCATTTCCAACATGCACCTTGTACAAAATGTTCATTATTTAGTATGTTGATGTCAACGTCCGTAATTTGATTTTTTCCCCGTTGTTGATGTTGATGTTTGCTGCTTCTACTGCTACCGCGGCTGTTGCTACTTTTTTCGTCGTCGTCGTCATTTTCACTGTGGTAGCAACTATTTTCAGTTGATGTCTGGATATTTTGACGCTTCCCAGCAGGAAGAGCAAAGGAATTGTTCAGCATCTTTTCCTTGCTCAACCATCCTAATGGGAGTGCTCTTTGTCGGGTCTGCTTCACCATTATATGACCTACAAGGCTGATAGGCCCTTAAACCCCATCCATCCATCCATCCATCCATCCATCCATCCATCCATCCATCCATCCATCCATCCATCCATCCATCCATCCATCCATACATCCATCCATCCATACATCCATCCATCCATCCATCCATGCATCCACTGTTTCACCGTATCCCTAGGGTCTGACATCGAGAATGAATCGCAGCTGCATACACTATTGCCTGGGGTGTGGACACCCTCCAACAGAATCTTTGCTTTGTATCAGTCACCTGACCCTACTGTTAAAAAACTCTCAACCTTCACACACCGCATTCTGAAGCCCTGGCCCTATCAGCTTACTGCTCCATCTAGGATGAAGTAAAACTATCTACGCACTTTTAAGGACAAGTCGAGCGCGCTGTTGCAGTCTGCTGTTTCATATGCTGCCTGTGATTTGACTTTATGGCCGCAATGCAGCTTGGTTGTTCTGTCCTAACCCTAGTGACCTGCCAGCTGGGAGGCCCACCGGAGATGGAATCTTTGCTGAGAAGCTGGGGCTTGCCAATCGATGTGCAAGCAGTTCATCTCGTCGATATCTCGACACGTTGCCATGTGGTTCTGGCGGTTTAGTCACTGGTTGGCCTCGGGCAGCATGAGCCACCTGCTGCATCCCACCATAGTGGCCGCCATACTACAAAGTGATCAACAGCTTGGGAGAAGCGAGTGCGAGAGTGAACCTCCTAAAAGAGAGGCAAACAACCAATCTGCCTGATAACTGGAACTGGAAAATTAAAGTCTCTGCGCTTCCGTGGTTCATTTGCGGAGAGTGCTTTGTTCAGCTGGTAATAGTATATGTACGTTTGTTTTGGGTTTGTTTTTTGCTTAGTTTTTATCGGAATAGAATAAGTTGTGTAACATGTGGCGCTGTTTCCTGTGAGAGGTTGAGTTTCCTATAGTGCTTTGAGGTTTTCCGTGACAGAACTGATATTGGAGTGGACATGTTCAGTTCGGCAGTGTGGTAAAGGCGTCCTCACACATGGCAAGATTTCTTCTGGCAAGTCTCCATTTGCCATTGCAAAGATCGTGGTCACATTGAAATTAATGTTTTTTCGTTCAATTTGCCGAGAACGTGCTCTTTGTCCATTGACAAAGTTTCCCGCAAATAATCAATCAGATGGATCCTCACTTGTGACTTAACGGTAGACACATGTCATCAAATCTCCTGATGGCGGCCAAACTCTGTCGAATCGAATCTTCTGTGGCCTTTGGCAGTTTATCTGTCAGCAGCAAGATGTCCTGAAACCCGAACCTGAATTGCTTGTACAATTCTACGTTATCGTTCTTTCGGAATCAGTGCAGTCTAGCCCAAATACACGCTATCACTGCAAGTTCTGCGCTGACCTTAATCGAAAAAGAAAACGCTGCAGTGTGAGTGTTGAATGACTTCACGGATAGCAGAGTTAATTAAGGACCTAGGATGCGGTTTTACACTACAGCATTTTCTTTTCATGCTTGAAGGGAGTCGGTTGGTTGGGGAGTTCGTAAATCGAAAGGGATAGCACTCAAACAACATGCAGTGGCACATTGGTGCGGGAAAAGTTGGAACAATATATGTAAACACGCTGTATCCGTCACAAGCACTGGTAGTCTAGTGGTAAAGTTGGCGTCTGCCACGCGGGGGTCACAGATTTGTTTTCCAGTTGATGCATTCATCCTCCTTTTTTGATCCACCAGTTCTAATTCAGCTGTTTTGCCGCAGGCAGAGAACATTTTATGTCCTTTGATTTTTTTATATAAACTTGCCACGTGTGATGAAGCCTTGAATTGGCTGAGCTGGCTGCATCACTGTAGTGTTCTTTGACCAGTCTAAGAAGCAGTCTTGCTTATCATCAAGAAGGTGGTTGTTGGGTTTTGGCACTAAGCCTAAGAATGAGGCAACGTTACTTCTGGATATTGGGCCAATGATTCATACCGCGTCTTCTGTACAGGAGACACAACCAATACAAGCAGAATGCAAACACACATTATTATGCACACATTGTTAAAGATTAACATTATCAGGTGTAATAAAACCTCCTAAGAATTCTGTCGCACGGCCAATTTCCTTGAGGTTAATCGAGTTTTCGTTTGGTTAAGAAAATATTCATTTCTTTGCCAATTATGTTAAATGGGCAATCTTGTCAACGTACAGAGGCCGAGTGGCTCATGATCTTTGGTAGAAAACACGCTGTGGGGGTCATGGATCGCAGTCGATCGGAGAAAAAAATTATGCAAGATGGAAAAAACTCAGCATGGCTGCAACCACCTTTTAAACATAATTATGCATGAATTAATACTTCATCGACCACCTGGTGTAAATTTATAATTCAAGTGTAAACGCCGACAGAATGAAAATCATTCACTTGAATATGGCAGGATGGAAGGAAAGAAAAGGATTTTAAACAATTATGAGTCCCTGGTGAGAAGTATTTTTAGAACATAAAAAGGATATGTTAACAATAAGGTTCTTTGACATGTGACGGAAAGATATACCCCGACTCATTAGAACAAACAAGGAAAGTTGCGGGAAGATGGAATATGGACACGCATCGGATCAGTAGAATAACAAGAAAAATGTTAGATTGACTCTTCAACAAAGAGACGATGACAGAGCTGTTGCAAGGAAAGACGCAAGGGCAAAAACCAACAGAAACACCTATGTCCCTAAGGGCACCAAAAAGCACCGCCAAAATCACCAATAAACAACAGTGACGTGTCGTGCGGACTCGAACAAACCTGCGAGAGGAAGGATGGCGAGGAGCAAAACGAGGGGGAGGTACATCCCGTCAAAGACAAAGCTTGGAGTGTACACAGTCTTGTTCAACGTGTGTTGTCTGTCGCACTGCTCTCCTCACTGATGACGTCTCAACCCACAGCCTCGTTCTCGATCGCTCCGTCGATCGCTCTCCACGCGGGGATGTGGCCAGCTTGGGTCCTCTTCCGTAGCGTCATGGCATCATGTGCGTTTGATGACCAGTTCGTCATCACACACGCATACACACACGTACGAGGCACGGACACGCATACACACACGCACGCACATACGCACTCATACACACATACACACACGCGCGCGGCTCGAACACACGCATGCACATACACATGCACACACACATACACACACATGCACGAACGCGAACATAAACACATACACACGAACATACATGCACGCACGCGAGCACATTAACACACAGGCACACACACACACGCAGAAACACACACGATCACACACACACAAACACACACACAAACACACACGCACACACACTCACGCGCGCGCACGCACGCACACACACACACACACACACACACACACACACACACACAAACACACAGAAGCACGCACACACAAACAAACAAGCACATGCATACACACAGACACACACGCATACACGCACGCACACACACACACACACACACACACACACACACAGCTCGCTAGTCGTCATGACTCATAGATGCTATGCATTCTTGACGGATTTCAGTGCGTCTCAAGATGGCGCTCTGGCTACTTTCCAAATAATGCATGGACCTGTGCATCCGCTTTGCCTTAAGGTGCAGTGAGTGCACGTCGAAAATGATACTTCAGTTTGGTATTTAAGTAAAATGTTACATGTTGTATAAGACGAAGGTGTAATATAAAAGAAAAGATTGACCTGGACTATATGTTGGGACGCCGAGGTTCAAAGAGTGGAAGAAAATAATAAGTCTCTTATGTGGAACATGAAAGAGGAGTCTCTCAGATGACTGCAACTCTTGGGATGGTATACACATGTATCTGTCAATCAGCTCGTGCATTATCGTGTGGATTAACGGCACTGGTGCACTTGAACGCAGCACACAAACATTTAGCTTGTAAATCAGTGTCAAGATGGGAAGCAGTAAAAATCCTCTATTGCAAGTGTGGCAAGATCACCCCCTTCCCCCTTTGGATTAAGTTATTTACTTGTTATGGCTCCGCCGGCCGTAGATGATTGCGGATTATCATGGCTCCGCCAGCCATAGCTTCATTAAACGTTCTATGCCCGTGTACGCGGGAAAGTGTTTCCATTGGTTGAAGAGAGACCGACACTGAACTCTGAAGACTTGGAGATTGAGGGGCCTTGTCTTATATGGGGGTCCTGCGATTGGCTGGAAAATGACCAAGTTCACTCACGTCCGTGCAGAAAATATAAATATGCATGAAAACCGGCGCCCAGCGTTGGCGAAAACATCAAGATCTAACGCCGCCCTGAGGATTGCGTCACCCTACGCACCAGAAGTTGTGTCATTCCTCGTCACTCCAGAATAGACGCCCATGGTCACGTCACTCTTCGTGAAAAGATATTACGCCATCCTTCCACCCTTCACTCCACGTTGAGAGGAGATGCCACGCTTGCAACCCCGTGACCATATCCGAGTGAAGACACGCTTGCAACACCTGTGTCCATCTCCGAGTGAAGACACGCTTGCAACACCCATGTCCATCTCCGAGTGAAGACACGCTTGCAACACCCATGTCCATCTCCGAGTGAAGACACGCTTGCAACACCCATGTCCATCTCCGAGTGAAGACACGCTTGCAACACCCATGTCCATCTCCGAGTGAAGACACGCTTGCAACGCCCATGTCCATCTCCGAGTGAAGATACGAAGCCGCCCGTACAGAACAAATACCGATGACTGAGAGAAAAGGCAGAGGCCTCTTTAAAAGAATACAAATTGGCTTGCTAATTGTTGTGCTTGTGATCGAATGCAATAGCTTTCCCCCTTCCCCCTTCTCTTCCCTCCGGTGCATCAAGAACCGCTGCGACGAAGATTCCCAAGGGCAGAGGCCCTCGTGACGTCTGAGCGGTTGAACCACGATTGACACGCAGCTTGTTTTAGAGCAGCAGCCGAGACAAGAGTGAAGGACACTGTCAGATCAGAGATACTATATATAGTGTCTCTGGTCAGATAAGTTACTTTTGATCGGCTGGCGGGCCATTTGTTCTCTTACATGATTATAATTATGAGTATCGTTGTTTCTGCTTGATTTATCCCTCGCGTTAACGTTGATTTATTCCTCCATCACCCTGGCATGGTAATTAAAACATTTCGACAATTTGACCTATGACCTCACCGTCTTTCTGCCTCGTGTTTGTTCTTTGATGGAATGACTGTGTGAGAGAGTGTCACAAGTGGATCGAGTGTTTTCCCCTAGACCTTTGACCTTTCAGTAAAACGAACTGATCCGGCTTGCGACAGCAAGGATGCCACTTTGCGCATGACATGGCGATTAATGGAGTGACATTCCAAAGATAGATATACCTCGTTTACTGCATACTTTGTTGTACAGCAAAACAGGACACTCTTTGTACATGTTTCGACCGTCTCCTTCCTAACGTTGATAGGTACATGGGGCTTTCCCAGCTTGCACCAGGGAAGTCGAAATCCAAACCCGGCAGTCAGTTTTTGAGGATCTTTGCTCGTTCATTTTTCAGAGCACTACCATGGCGCATCAATGACTGACATGTTTCGGCTCATTCGTTATTTTTCACTCTCGGGGCTCGATCTCGTGAGGACTGGACTGCTGTTGTCGCATTCGTAACTGGTGTTCACGCTCTCTCCTGCTCGTTTGGGCTCTCTTGCGCTCGTACAAAAACACTGGGCGTGTTTGTTAGGCCCAAAATCTCGAGAGAATCGCGAGGGCTAGGCGTTTCCTAAGTTTTTCGCTCACAAAGACACACTCGACGTGAAGGCGGGAGGCCGAGGGAGGTCCGGAGCTCCCTCGATGCTTCTGGTGCAGTGACCCGGATGAGCAAAAATGGCGGAGACAGTGCGAGTTGGGCTGGTGTTCGGAGATAACAGTGCCTGTAATTAATGTGCTTCTCAGGGTCAGAGAATGGAAAAGTGTACGTACACGGAAGTATTTGCTGTTCGAGTGTTCAATTGTTTATCTTGAGGAGTAGGTGTATTGGGTATTTTTGGACATACACTGCCGAAATTTTTTTTATCGCTTGCAAACACGCATCACCGTACACGTACGCTCTATGAATTATGTCCCTTGAATTTATCGAAATGAATCGAGGCGTAACATTTTGGACAAAATTGTGTACAGTTGAACCCGGATTGCTTTTTTTCGTTGAAAAAGTTCCCGTGCCGTTCGATATGACACCATGGTGTGATTTATGAAGTAAAAAACTGATGTGATATCTGAATCGTCAGTTATTTCGTCTATCAGCACCTTCTTCACCAACTCTGGCGCCACGACGCAGCCATGTTCTTCCACCTTACCAGGTGATGATTTGCCGTTTTTCTAGCTGTAGGGGAGTCTCACTCGCCCTCGACTAGCCATTCAGGTAGAATCTCGAGATTTGGGGCCTAACAAACCCGCCCACTATCTTTGTCTTTGGCTCGTATGATTGCACCCTCCTGAGCGAATCGAGAACGATCGCAAAATCACTCGCTGCATCTGGGCGTCTCGAACAGTGAGGAACGGCGTCACGTGACACATCGACCGATGCCGCGCTGACGTGTTACGTAACTATAGGCTTTGTAGCGGTCAAAATAGTTTTCCGGTGAAAACAGTTTCCGGAAGTCATCGCAGAGTTATCTGCTCGGCTCTCTCTTTAGGCAATTTACCGCTCCTGCACGTGTTCTTCGCATGTAATATATCCCG